>JAUMHN010326580.1:0-18035 GCA_032360265.1 Heliamphora ciliata | reverse complement strand
CAACCAAGAAAAGGCGTAAAAATCCACTTTTACCCAAAACCAAGGTTTACACATGAAAATCACATTTGATGTATTTTCTACCCGATAAAAACACGTATAATTACATATATCACCCTTATACAGCAGTAGGGTCTAGAATCCTAACTCGGACAGTCAAGAACTCGACGTCTCAAAACTGAACGAAGTCAGAACGAGAATCTGACTGGATGGATGCGAAGCCCTCGGCCCCGATAGCAAGAATCCACAAAGGAATCAACCCAAAACCAAGCCCCGGGCCCTCAAAACTAGAGAGAAGGCAGAGAAAAGGGGAAACTTAGCTGTTAAGAAAGGTTTAAAAAAATATCTCCAGCCCTTGGGATATTTATAAAAATGCCAAAAAGGTACTGTTTAGTCGACCGAACCCAAAATTTTCTATTCAGTCGACTGAGCCATACCCTTCAGTCGACCGAACTACTGGGCAGTGTGTTTTCCGAGAAAAAAATAAGATTTTTGGTCCAAACACAAGCCAAACAAGCCTCTACCAAACCCCAGAAAGCGTATAACACATTTATATATGCTGTTCTACAACTTTAAAGCATAACTCATGCATCGAGGGTATTCATATACTGGAATAAACACGTCATGTATACAAATAACTCAAAAAGAACAGGTTCAAGGTCTCACAACTCTCCCCCCTTAAGGAATTTTGCCCCCAAAATTCGCAACAAGGTCACGAGGTAAATAGGTCTGGGTATCTAGCACGCATCCCAGACTCAAGCTCCCATGTCGCTTCTTCAACCCCATGATGAAGCCATAGGATCTTGACATAACAACTGTTCTTCCCCGCAATACATGCTCCTTTGTATCAAGGATTCTCACTGGACGCTCCTCATAAGTGGCATCCTCATCAACCCGCAGTTCAGTCCAATCTAACACATGTGAAGGATCAGGCTCGTACCTCCGAAGCATAGAAACGTGGAACACGTTGTGCACAGATGCTAACTGAGGTGGCAAAGCTAGACGATAGAAACCTCACCAATCCTGTCGAGGATTTCAAATGGTCCAATGAAGCGCAGTGATAGTTTTCCGCTACGACCAAACCTCATCAAACCTCTACGTGGCGAGACCTTTAGAAACACATGATCCCCCACTACAAACTCCAAAGGTCGCCTCCTCTGATCTGCATAACTCTTCTGGCAGCTCTGCGCTGTCATAAGGCGCTGGTGAATCAAGGTAACCTTCTCTGTTGTCTCCCGTACGATGTCAGGTCCCAAGACTGTGGTCTCTCCCACATCTATCCAACACACGGGTGATCTACACTGCCTACCATACAAAGCCTCATACGGTGCCATCTCAATATTAGACTGATAGCTATTGTTGTATGCAAACTCTGCCAACGGTAGATGATCATCCTAAGAACCTCTGAAGTTAAGGACACAAGCCCTCAGCATATCCTCCATAATTTGTATGCTCCTCTCTGACTGACCATCCGTCTGGGGGTGAAAAGCAGTACTGAACATCCAGTTCGTCCCCAAAGCCTCCTGAAGACTCTGCTAAAAGCGCGATTTGAAGCGCGGGTCTCGGCCAAAAATAATAGATACTGGCACTCCATGCAACCGGACTATCTCTCTGACATATAAGCTACTCAGTCGTTCCACCGAATCTTTCACTCGAAAGGGGAGAAAGTGTGCAGACTTCGTCAACCTATCAACCACAACCCACACGGCGTCGTGTCCCCTAGGTGATTGAGGAAGCCCTGACACAAAGTCCATCGTGACGTTCTCCCACTTCCACTCTGATTTAGGCAACGACTGTAGTAATCCTACCGGTCTCTGGTGTTCTGCCTTCACCTTCTGACAGGTAAGGCACCGAGAAACAAACTGGATCACGTCTCTCTTCATTCCCGTCCAATAGAACTAACGATGTAGGTCATGGTACATCTTCGTGCCTCCAGGATGCACTGCAAGGAGAGAGTGATGACACTCACGTAGTAGATTAGCTCGGCATGACTCTAGAACAAACATCCTCCCAGCTAACCTCATACTCTAATTTGAACCCACAATCCAGCCCGCTGTATCCTCTCCACTAGCAACACGATCTCGTATCATCTGAGCCTCCTGGTCCGTCTGCTGGACCTCTAGCACAGGTGCTATCAACGGTAGTTGAGTAACTACTGAAAACAGGGTGGCACCCATCACTGTCTCCTCGAGACACAGATCAAACTCTCCAACCTCTCCAAGCATCTCCCACTAACGCATAGACACAGAAGCTAATGACCCGTGAGATCTCCTACTGAGCGCATCTGCCACAATATTGGCCTTCCTTGGACGATACTACAAATCAAAATCAGAATCCTCTAACAACTCCATCCATCGTTGTTGGCGTAAATTCAGGTCCTTCTGCAAAAACAAGTATTTCAGACTCTTGTGATCGGAGAAAACCTCAAAATGCTCACCATACAGATAATGATGCCATGCCTTCAAGGCAAAGACCACGGTTGCCAACTCTAGATCACGTGTCAGGTAGTTCTTCTCGTGCGTTTTCAACTGTCGAGAACACATCCAAGACCGTCAAGTGATGCATCGCAGTACACTGTATTCCCCAAGTCTCGCTCAGGAATGATCAACACTGGTGCACTAGTCAACCTCGTCTTCAACTCCTAGAATGCTGACTCACAGGACTCACTCCAAACAAACACAACGCCCTTCCGCATCAGACGCGTCATTGGTTCAGCAAGTTTTACAAAATCCGTCACGAACCGCCGATAGTAGCCTGCCAATCCCAAAAAACTGCGTATCTCAAAGATGCTCTTCGATCGCTCCCAACCGGTCATAGCATCAGTATTCGACGAATCCACTGCTACTCCATCTGTCGACACAACGTGTCCAAGAAATCTCACCTCAGACATCCAGAACTCGTACTTCTCGAACTTCGCATACAAGCGATGCTCTCTCAAAGTCTGTAGCATGATCCGCAGGTGATCCTCATGTGCCTCCGTAGTGGGTGAATATATCATAATATCATCCACAAACACTACCACAAAATTATCCAAATAAGGACGGAAGATCCGGTTCATCAAACTCATGACCGTAGCAGGAGGGTTTGCCAGACTGAACGGCATAACCAGAAACTCGTAGTGACCATAGTGAGTCCGAAAGGCAGTCTTCGCTATGTCCTCGTCCCTAATCCTCAACTGGTGATATCTTGATCTCAAGTCAATCTTTGAGAAGCATCTCAAACCCTTCGGCTGATCAAACAAATCATCTATCCTCGGCATTGGATACTTGTTTTTCACTGTCACCTGATTCAGCTTTCGGTAGTCGATACACAATCATAAGGATCCATCCTTCTTCCTCACAAAAAGAGCAGGAGCTTCCCACGACGAAGTACTCTGGCGTATAAATCCTCTGTCTAGTAACTCCTGAAGCTGTACCTTGAGTTCACGTAACTCAGCGGGTGCAAAACGATAGGACAGTATAGATATGGGAACAGCTCCAGAAACTAGATCAATAGAGAACTCTACCTCACAACTTGGTGGAAACTCAAACAGATCATTAGGAAAGACATCTGAGTAGTCGCAAACCACTGGAGGTAACTCTCCTCGACTCCCAACTACCTCATCCAACATAAGGGCTGAAAAGAGGAAACCCAGGATACCCTGGTTCCGCACAGCACTGGGCAGAGACATCAAACCCTCATCCCGGTCACCCACAAAACAAAAGCAATATCCCATCGGTGTATAAATCGTTACCCTCCGTCGATCGCAATCGTTAAAGGCACGATAAGTGGTCAGCCAATCCATCCCTAGGATGACATCAAATGCGGTCATGTCTAGAATAACAAAGTCAAACTCTAAATAATGACCGGCGACCTCCAACATGTAGGATCTACAGGCAAGACTCAACGTCACACTCCCACTGACTGGGGTCTCCACGCTCAAAGTACTACCTAACCAGTCCATTTTCAACCCCAAAGCAGATGCAAAAGCAGATGATATAAATGAATGTGATGCTCCGGTGTCGATAAGAACACTGGCCCATGATCTATAGACTAGAAAAGTACCTCTAATCATGGAGGTGGTAGCAGCAGCATCGGGTACGACCGGTGCTTTGGATGAATTGGGGTCTGCAAGAACATAAGCTCTGGTCTGTCCACTGTGGCCCTGTACTACGGACTGTCTGCCTGACTGTACTGATGTGCCCCCTTCTGCGAATCTAGATGGCTGGCGTCCTTGGGCAGATGGAGTAACAGGTGCTCCAGCTGTACTCCGCATACTCCCTCCTCTGGGGTAATCCCTCCGGATGTGCTCAGACTGGCTGCACTCAAAACATATCACTGGGCCCCTCCCCTGTGCTTGCGACTGCGACTGTGCCTGAACAGTTGCTGGACTCCGATATTCTGCCACACGATGCCCTAGCCGCTGGCATCTGTGACAAAGAAGCTCCCTCTGCTCCGACCTTCCCGTTGAAGCTACAGGAGTCCCGGGTGTAAAAGACTGTGGCAGATACGACCCCACCGGATGAGAACTCGGACCATACATCCGTCGATGCTTGTTCTCCCTGCATCCCTGGGACTGAGCACGTCCCCCGTCCTGTTGACTCCTACTATCCCTGTCTCTGCGCATCTCATTCAAGATATCTTCCACTTTCATGGCCATCTGTACGAACTCTGTAAAGGCCTGTGTCTAAAATGTTGCCACTCTGTCTCGAATAACGGGCCTCAAAACCCTCTCGAATCACTTCGCACGAAACTCATCAGTAGGCACAATCTCCTCTGCAAATCGGGACAGGCTAGTGAACTCAGCCTCATACTCAGCCACTAACGTCGTCCCCTGAGTCAGAAACAGGAAGTCCTCTCTGTAGCGATCCCTCAGAGTCGCTGGAAAGTATTTCTCCAGAAATACCTTCGTGAATGCCTCCCAAGTGCCTCCCACTGTGGTCTTGGCGAACTTTCACCACATGTGAGCACTCCCCCTCAGCTGGAAAGCAGCAAATGAAACCCGTAGATCATCCTCCTCAATCTGAAGAGTATCCAGAATCTTGGTAACTAGCTCCAGCCATTCAGTGGCCACCGTGGGGTTGGGATCCCCAGAAAAGGTAGGAGGGTCTAGACGGAGAAACTCACGCATGGCGACCATCGCCCTCGGCTCAGGTATGCTCTCTCTCCCCTAGAGGCCTTAGCCAGTTACCGGATGGAGCCTACCATCTCACGCATCATCTCTCCATCAACTGGTCCTTAGGGTGCATTAGCATCCCTAATATCTGGGACTGGAACGTCCCTTCGGCCAGAACCACGGCCATAGCCTCGACCACGGTCTCGTCCTCCCCGCGTGGACATAATTCTATACGAAAGCAACATAACAGGGTAAGAATCCATACAACATGTTATTGCTAACGTAAAAGACATATCATGTATAAGCATGCTAACACATAGCCACTTAAGATCATGTCACCACATCTCACATACCAAGGAGAACCAACAAGAAGGACGCGTCCATCTGGATAACCTACTTAGATTCTGAGCTAGAAATCACGTCCGCGAAACGCGTCTCTAACAAGGCTCCCAAGTTTGTTAATCTAAATACCCGAATGCAAGACTAATCAATCTTAATGTCCAACCTCCATGCCCACATATACACAACCATCGTGCTAAACAGACTATCATGCTTATGTAAGAAAACTCTTGAATACATGCAATCAAGCACACATACGTCCTCACAAGATGATGTACCCTCTTTCCCATGGCTCATAGGTATTCGAACCTAGAGCTCTAATACCAAGTTGTCACATCCCAAACACCAGGGTCACGCAAAAGCCCACCAAAAAAACACAGTTTCAGAAAATAAGATTTTGTAGTTGGAAAACCATCAACTCAAAAATATACTTCATTTGGATAAAAAACAAATCCCCACAGTTTAACTCTCATAAACTGTAAACATGCATTCTCATATATGAATAAATATATCACCTCAAGGCGTACAAAACCAGCCTTCTGAAACAGGCACCACATGTATAAGTACATGTCCAAAACAGAAAACTACAACTAGCTTTCCACCACCACAGGAATCTAGGTCAACTCCACGCGCTCACCTGAGAAGGTTTACAGCAAAATCCCACACCGTGAGCCGAAGCCCAATAGAACATAAACAATAAAGCTATAAAGCAGGCTATACAATTACACACACACAGGCTCAATCACATGAGCCAAAAAAAGTTTTTCTTCCAAAATTGCAAGTTTTTCATCAGACTAGCACGAGTCTCAAAAATGTTTTATCTCATAAAACTTCACATTTTTCATCCTTTAAACAATGCATATCATCCTAACAGATATCATACCACAGTTAAGGAAAAGCTGTAAATAAACAGTAAGCACCACTTAGGCCACACAGCCGAGGAGAAAAGATCAAATGTAATCCTATGTACCGACTCTGCCACACCGACAAAGGTAACAACTATAGACTCTCGTCCATTACCCTAGACCCACAGGCTTAGTAATGACAAGTTCTATACGGAGTCACGACAACGACGCCATTAACGGAGGCACCCAAACTGCTCAATTTACGGGAGATAACCGAAGATACAGAGCACCTACTGCTTAATTTACAGGACTTGAGCCCAAGGGTA
Source organism: Heliamphora ciliata (assembly GCA_032360265.1). NCBI lineage: Eukaryota > Viridiplantae > Streptophyta > Magnoliopsida > Ericales > Sarraceniaceae > Heliamphora > Heliamphora ciliata. Next base: position 11,433 of record JAUMHN010326580.1, on the reverse strand, counting down.
CAAAACACCCACACACATTCAATTTACGGGGACTAACCCAGAGGTACAGATCACCTACGCTGCGCACGTTTCTGAACTTACACCGAGGAGCAATGGAAGCCCAATTAAACCAAACCCACTGTCACGGTACATCTATGGAAAACATTTAAAACCCGACCGTAGCTCAACTACAAAAACCCATAAAATAGTTCATTCAACACATGTATAAAAGAAATCCAATCCATCAACATGGAGATCTAAAATCATTTCCAACAAACGTTTAAAAGGTAAGGCTCAACCCCGCGGGTTAGCTCCAAATCATCAAAAAGACGTTTTTCACATTTTTCACAAAACACCTCGCTTTCAAACCTCCTTTTGAAAATTATGAATACCACGTACCTGAATCATGTATACAACCAAGAAAATGCGTAAAAACCCACTTTTACCCAAAACTAAGGTTTACACATGAAAATCACATTTGATGTATTTTCTACCCGGTGAAAATACGTATAATTACATATATCACCCTTATACAGCAGTAGGGTCTAGAATCCTACCTCAGAGAGTCAAAAACTCGATGTCTCAAAACTAAACGGCGTCAGAACGATAATTCGACCGGATGGATGTGAAGCCCTTGGCCCCGATAGCAAGGATCCACAAAAGAATCAACCCAAAACCAAGCCACGGGCCCTCAAAGCTAGAGAGAAGGCAGAGAAAAGGGGAAACTTAGCTGTTAAGAAAGGTCTAAACAAATATCTCCATCCCCTGGGATATTTATAAAAATGCAAAAAAGTTACTGTTCAGTCGACCGAACCTAAAATTTTCTGTTCAGTCGACTGAGCCACACCCTTCAGTCGACCGAACTACTTGGCAGTATGTTTTTCAAGAAAAAACAAGAATTTTGGTCCAAACACAAGCCAAACAAGCCTCTACCAAACTCCGAAAAGCGTATAACACATTTATATATATGCTGTTCTATAACTTTAAGGCATAACTCATGCATCGAGGCTATTCATATACTGGAATAAACACGTCATGTATACAAATAACTCAAAAAGAACAGGTTCGGGGTCTCACACCGGAGGCCTCGAGAAGGCTTGATATGCCCCACCGATTCTCCATTGATGAGCACCGAAAAGAAAGTGGTGGTAAGACACGTCATGATTTTGGTTATCCAATAAGAACTAAAACCCATCTTTGTCATCAACTGTTTAAGGAAGGTCCATTCGACCCTATCATAAGCTTTACTCATATCCAACTTCAGAGCCAGATTTCCTTTTGACCCTTGCTGCTTCTTCATTGAATGTAGCGATTCTAAAGCTACCACAATGTTGTCGGTGATCAGCCTTCCAGGCACAAAGGCACTTTGCACAAGGTCAATAATAGTGGGGAGAATAAGTTTGAGACGATTCGCAAGCGACTTTGCAATTACCTTATAGATCACATTGCAGAGGTTAATCGACCTAAAGTCAGACACCTTTTTGGGATTTTGTACCTTCAGAATCAGAGAAATATGAGTAGTATTTATAGACTCGAGTGAACCACATTTATTTAGAAAGTCTAAACATACTGTCATAACATCCTTGCTTACAATGTCGCAATAATGCTGATAAAACAGGGCGGGCATCCCATCCGGTCCTAGAGCTTTTTGTGGGTGCATATGTTGTAGAGCTGCCAATATTTCCACTTTCACGGAAGGGCAATCAAGAGCTAGATTCATGTCCTCTGAGATGCATCTGGTGATGTGGGAGATCACTGGTGTTAGGTTGAGGGCTTGGTCAGTAGAGAAGATATGCTGAAAATAGTCAATGAAAGTCTGCTTTATGAAAATTGGATCTGAGACCCATACACCCGCCACAGTTTCTATTCCGGATATGAAGTTCCTCTTTCTTCTTTAGCTAGCTTTTGAATGAAAAAAATTTGTATTTCTATCTCCCTATGTAAGCCACACTGCCCGAGATCTTTGCCTCCAATATATTTCTTCCTTCTCAAGAAGCTCATTGATATCCTTTTCCAGCGTGCGTACCTTCTGCAACATATGAGGCATCTAGGAACTCTCTTGAATAGAGTTCAATACTGCTTGCTTGTGCCTGAGCTGGCGTGCCACGAACCCAAACATAAACTTCCCCCAAGTTGTAAGAGCCAGCAATGTACTTTTGATCCAATTATAGAGGTTGGTGACCGGATCCCCAACATGTGGCCCAGTCCATGCCTGTTGTACTATGGGCTTGCTTGCTTGTTCGGTTGTCCACATTGCCTCAAAATGAAACCTATTTTGCCTCTGTTGCTGGGTTGGGCTTCCTTCGTCCGGCTTAAGAAAGATCGGTCGGTGGTCCGATACTGAGGAAACAAGATGGGAGAGCCCGTAATTAGGGAACATTGCTCTCCAGTCCCTCGTACTAAAAGCCCGATCCAGCTGCTCCCGTACATTCTCTTACCATACTATTTTGTTGCTCTATGTGAACATATTGCCTCTGAATCCCACATCTCTAAGGAGACAGGCATTAATCGCATTTCGAAAGTCCTCCATCTGTTTCTCAGATTTGAGAGTGCGGCCATCTTTTTCATCAGTGTACATTACCTCGTTGAAATTGCCAATAACCAGCCAAGGGAGAGAAGAGAGGCCTGCAAGTCGTCGAAGAAGAGTCCATGAGTGGGCTCGCTCATTAGCCTCTGGGTGACCATAAAAACCAGTCATACGTCTCTGAAGAGAACCATCCGGTTGACACACCACGTAGTCAATGTGGTAGGAAGAGAAAGACCGGATTGAGATATACAGGGTATCTTGCCAGAGAAGGGAAAGTCCCCCTCCTAAACCCTGCCTGTTTACATGAAAACCACATTTGAAATCGAACTTGCGCCGAAGATGATCTGCCGCAACCTCCTCTAATTTTGTTTCGATAAGAAACACCATGTCGGGAACTTGAGTCTTCACCAGGTTGTGAAGAGCGCTAACGGAACGAGGGTTCCCAAGCCCTCGAACGTTCCAGCATAACAAACTCATGGTGATCGGCAAGGCCGTCGAGCCACCTTCGCCGTTGGAAAAAAGGAGTTTAAGTCATCAATCGCCACATGGTTCACAGCTGGAGAGATGGTACTGATCTGTTTCGCCTTCTTTAGAGGTTGAGATGAGTCCATAGTGGTTGTATCTTCAATAGAGCGCTTGACAAAAAGTTGTTGCAGAGTAGCAGTATTGGTGGTGTGGCGAGTTCTCCTCGCCCAAGATTTCTTCTTCCGCAAGTAAGTGCACTGATCACCATTAGCAGAAATAGCAAATTATTGAGACTCAATCAATAGTCCATCTAATTGCATAGGGCACGGAAGGGATAACACTGGGTTGGAATCAATCAGCTTCCCTTCCATCTTGGAATAATTTCTAAACACTCCCATATCTAACGATTCTAGAGCGGGAGATGAATCCCTAAGGGGAATGGACCCAGTCAATGATTGCTTGTTGCCTTTTTTTTCTCCCATGACTAACGCTAAATGAAGGAGCTACTCCAATTGGAAAGATGTTGCTATCTCGCTTGACCCTCCTTCCTTTTCAGAACCGTGGTTAAGCTGACTCGGGGCTCTCTTGCTTTCATGGAAATACTGAGGCAGCTGCATCATCGGGATCTCCGTCTCTGAATTAATCTCCCAATCAGCTGGGATTATTACACCAACCTTCCTTTCCTGTTCAGAATCCCCATGCACAGCCTGCTCGTTGCCATAACCGTCTAGGCCCACACGCTCCTGCTCCTTGCCATATCCAGCCTCCCTCACGCTCCCATGGACCAATAGGATTTTTTGCAAGTTTCCCTCTTTGTTATTCCCATTCACCGGTGGCTTATTTCCTTGCATAGGTGTCTTCTCACTCTCCTTTACAGTATCAATCAACTCCTGAAAATGCAGAGTTGCATGGGAAAAAATTGCATCTGTTTGGGTGCGTGAATTAAGCTTATCTGGCAGTTTCTTTGATTCAGAAAAAACCGCAGTAGTTAGTGGAGGAATCCCGCCTATCGTGCACCTGTCCCTCTTGATTTTGTCATCAACAGCCTGGATTGGCATGGCTGTGACTGAAATAACCCCCTATCGCCTGGACTTGGGACTGATCGGAAATCAGCTTCGCAGGAATTAGCCTCTCGCCACTTGTATTCGACGCGGCTGGAAAGGGTGTCTCTGAACTGTTCTCCCGGAGCTGTTCCTTCTCCTTCCCCTCCTTTCGATTGTAACGGAAAACTCCACTATCTTTGGACGCATGCAACCATACGCCGTATTGAAAGGAACCGACCTCACGATCACACCCAGCTTCGATCCATGCAGTATAAGTTTTGAAAATGTGTCCAAGGCATCCGCACCAGAAACAAAAATCCGACAACTGTTCATAAGTGAAAGAAGCCCACGTAGTGCCGGCCAGGGGAAGATTGAGTTTAATGCCTCGTCTCAATGGTTTGGAGATATCCATCTGATTTTTCCCCAGCATGACCCACCTTCACCAATATCCATGTCCTCGAAAGATCCTACTCTGTTACCAATAAGTTTTGCCACATCTCTTGTCATGCTAATTAGAGGGAGATCATGAACATGAACCCAAAAGGAGGAGAACAGTAGCTGGATGTTGGATGGCTTTACTAGCCCATCAAAATTGTCCAGGATTACTAGAGAGTTGTCGAAGCTCCATGGTCCAAGCAGGAGTACCTTTTTGAGATCGGCATTATGTTTAAAATGAAAAAAAAAAAGATTGTTTCCCACCTCCTTGATGGTGACCTTTCTGGCTCGCATCCATGCCGAGAGCATGGTTGATTTAAATGCTTCTCTATTGAAGTACTTAGCTGTTAGGACTTTGCCTATCAACAGTATGCCGCGATTTCAGTTGGTGTCTAAACTAGTTCTTCATCCACCTTCAGTTCGTCTTGTTCTTCTTCGGTGAGACTAATCTTCTTACGTAGGTTTATAACTTCCTCTGCCATTAATAACGCAAAAACTAGAAACACCAGCAATACAAAAAAAACTATATCAGCAAAACAAAAGAGGTCAATGGAAAAAGGTCTAGGGCAACCACACTCGAGGTAAAATCTCGAAGGGGAGATGGAGAACTCTCATAGAGAGAGAGAGAGAGAGACTAGCTCTCACAGAGAGAGAGAGAGAGAGATGTTGCCTTAAAATGTTTGCAACTTAACTAGAGATGATGCAACCAACATGATTGTCACAACAATTAATGTAGGCAAGCGGCAGTTGGATTTCTTTTTTAATCTTGAGATCATGTACATGAGAAATTAAGTTCGAGGTTGTCAGTATCTTTTTGAGTTTTGATATTCGATAGATCCGACTGAACATCACTTAGCCTTTGGTAGAGTTGGATTAAGCTAATTCATCCCATTTTGGTGGTTTTCCTTCCAGTTTTGGGTCCCTGGTGAGTTTGAGTATTTATGGTCATGCATAATATAGACTGCTACCTTTGATCACCCACTCTAATTTTTTTATCAATTAAAAGAAGAAAAAAAAATGAACTAGATCGATTCTCATGAGAAAAAACTTGGTTAGGCTGTTGCTATCATAAAAACCATCACACCAACAATTTATATTCACCATTGTTGAATGAAAGGCCATTTTTTCCTAAAGAAATTAAAGCACACTGATAGGTTTATGTGTTTGGTGGGCAAACCTTTCAACGAATGACCTATATTATATTGGGATTTTAGGCACAAAACCCCTAATAAGTGGTATCAGAGCGAGGTTAAAGGCTTAATCACAAGATTGTAGCAGAGATGACAAACATTATATATGAAGGTGAGAAGTTCATCGGCAAGAATAACTTTTCTCTGTGGCAGAGGCGGATGAAGGATCTGTTGATTCAGCAAGGGGTCTTCAAAGCATTACTCGACAAGGCAAGGAAGCTAGAGAAGATGAGCGACAATGATTGAGATGATCTTGATTGCAAGGCCAGGAGTTCGATTCGGTTGAATCTAAGAGACGAGATTATTCACAATGTGCTCGATGTAGAGACAACACGCGAGATTTGGCAGAAGCTGAAAGGTCTCTATATGAAGAAAAATTTGGCTAACAAGTTATAAGTGAAGAAATAACTATATGGACTACAGATGAAAGACGATACAAATTTTTTGAAACATTTAAATACGTATAATATGCTTATCACACAGTTATCCGGGTTTGGAATAAAGGCTAATGATGAAGATAACGTAATATTCTTGATGGCATCGCTTCCGATGTTATCATTTGATGACAACGCTGATGTACAGAAAGGACACTCTAGAGCTTAAAGAGGTTACTCATACTCTTTTTTCAAATGAGAAGATGAAAAAGGGCAATGAATCTGATGCAGAAGGCGTGCTTGTAGCTAAGTCTGAGTCAAGCAGCGAAAGGAGTAGATCTAGTGAGCAGGGTTCCAACAGTGGTCGATCTCGGTTTAAGTCACATGAAAGAAAGAATGTGGAGTGCTACTATTGTCACAAAACAGGTCATTACAGGAGCCATTGCCAAGAATTGAAGCAGCATATGTTGGAGAAGAAGAAAGGAGAAATGCTTGTAGAGACTGTCAATTTTGCCGAAGAATCGTTAGATGGTGAGGCAGACAGTGAGTTACTTTCAATTTCTCCTAGTTTTGATACTCTGTTCGAGTCATGGATAATAAACTTAGGATGCTCGTACCATAAATGTCCAATGAAAGAATGGTTTGACACGTATAAGCCTTGCAACGGTGATACGGTTCTGATGGGGAATAATGTAGCCTGCACAACCGTTGGTATTAACAATGACCTTCTGATCCTTAGGATTATAAATAAATCACCCTTCATTTTTTTGGGATATCCAACAAAGAAATAGACTTCTGTTCTTGGTTCTAACTTATTCGTATTCCCTTTCAACACGTGTGCTGGACACCCCCAAATTCGAATGTCTTAGACTAGTATTATACGCGATCCACAATTCTGTGGAAGTACAAGGTGTTAGCCTAAGGGTATTTTAATAGATTTTTGTTAACCCATGGCTACTTTAATTGATTTTGATGATTTTATTAAATCACATTTTCTAATTAAATGTTTAAAAATATATTATATTTAAATATTTTTTAAAAAGGTAGTGTCGATACTACATGCATATATCTCGACACCTTATACCATTTGTGCTGACATATTGTGCTAAATGGGTTGACATTTAGTGTTCTTGAACAGAACGTTTTGTATCGACACCAACTAGCTTTTGGGTTGACACCTATAGGCAACGTTTGGCAAATTCAAGTGTGTCGACACCATTATGGTTTAGGGTTGAAGCCTTTAACTGCTTTGCTTGAGATGTTTTAGGAGAACAGGTTGTGTCGAGACCAATGACTGATTGTGTCAACACTTCTAGTATTGGACCAGAATCCAAGTTAAGTCGACACTAGTTACAACCTTAGTTGACACCAAGTCCAGGCCGGAAGAGCACGTTGAGTCGATACCAACACACCAAATCTCATAGATAAAGTAAATAAATATAAAATATATCTTTTATGAGAATTGAACTAAACCAGTTAAAACATAGTATACCAAATCTCAACTAAAAGATCAAAGTTTGACACATGTATAATCTTAGCTCAACCTTTTAAGTCAAAACAATGAGTAAAAGACAAGTAAAATAAAATAACCAAAATGCCCCTCATTGGTCGGCCCTACTTTGAAGATTGTGCCAAATTTTTTTTTTTGCATTTTATGCTCAAAATTAAGAAAAATATATACAAATCAAGTATCATTATAACCTAAAAATTTCTAAGCAAGTAATGATGATACCAATATAAAATTATATGTCTACAATAGCAATACATGTCATCTTTTTAAAACCCTTACACACCAAATCATCATTTAAAGCTAAATTGACACATCCTAACAAAAGAGCTTAATTTAACTTATGTGACAATACACAATTAATCAAATAATGCCATAATAATAATAAATTACAAAAATAATAAACTAATCATAAAGTTACTAAAATGATTCTGTTCCATAGAAAAAGAGAAAATAAAAACATACATCAAGTTAATTTTTAAAATCTTTTCTTGAACAATGTAATATAAATACATCATTAAATTCTTAATATAATAATAATAAAATATAAATTCAGATTGTTAGCCCCAAAAATATGATATATATATCATTTAACAAGACACTACCTCCACCACCTCTCACACCACCAATCACAACCCATGCATGTTTTCCACCACCTTACACCACCACCCACCACCATCATCATCTCCACTACCTAAAACCATTATAAAAATAGCCCCATGGCCGTCATTTTTCTTCCATGGATGAAATCTAGAGGGGGAGAGTGAGGAAGAAAGAAAAAGAAGAAGAAAGAAGAAGAGGAAAGAAGAAGGAAGGAGATAGGAGATCCTTAGAGCACCAAAAGATAAGTCTTACCAACCTTCAACCTTAAATCAACTCTTCTAAGGTAAGAAAAACATCAAACTCTCTGATCTTACTCATCTCAAACTTTCCTCTCCTCATTCTCAAACTTAAAAACAAAATCAAGAATCAAAACACAAGAATAAAGGCAAAAAATGTGAGACCCTGTACCGTTTTATTTTCATATTTATGCATATTCGGTGTTTTGAACACGTGTTGGCGTTTTCTCCTTAATATGCGTATATGAGTTATGACGCATGTTTTGGTTAATCGGAGTATACAGGGTTGGTCCCGGGGGCTGTGGGGAGTTATGGTGCGAATTTCAAAAATTAAAAAAAAAATTTTGAAGGCCTATAAATATCGGGAGTTAGATATTTTCAAAACTTAACTCCTAAGTTTCCTCCTTTTTCTCTCTGCCTTCTCTCTAACTTCTCGGGGGCCCAAGGCTTGGTTTTTGATAAACTAACTGCTGATCCTTAGTATCGACAACGTGGTCTACGCATCCATCCGGACGAAATTCGATTCCGACGAAGCTCGGATTTGCACGTGGATTGAGGCATGGGTTTTTGACCCAACGAGGTAGGATCTCAGATTCTACTTTTGTATAAGGGTTGTATATGTAATCTTATGCTATTTCACCATTTAAAAACGCATGAAATGTAGTTTTATGTTTTAGATCTGGTTTTTGATTAAAAACTATTTTTCGGCGTTCCGGTGGATGGAAGTGTGTTTTGAGGGTTTCCTTTTGAGGTTTTGGTGTGAAGCTCGGGCGTGTTGATGCTTAAGGGTGTTGTATGAGCGTTTGATGGGTGTTTGGAGGTTCGATTTGAGTTTTGGGAGCAAAAAACCAGTGAACCCGTAGCCAGAAAACAAAATCTGGGGAAGTACAGTCGACTGAACCTTGGAGGTCAGTCGACTGGATCTTGCTTTGGGGAGTTCAGTCGACTGGACAAGGAGGGTCAGTCAACTGAAATTGCTTCTGTTTTTGGTTCTCTTTTCTAGAGAGTTTTTCAGTCGACTGGGGGCTTGGGCCAGTCGACTCGGGTCCTGTGTGGGCTGTTGGTGTTGGTTTTGATGGTTCGAGTGGTTTGTTTGGGCAAAGGATGGTTTGTAAAAGGAGTTTTCACGAAAACATTTAGGAGAAACGTGTTTATTGGAGGTTTGTACCTAACCCTTGGGGTTGAGGCTCGCCTTCTAAAGCGTTTGCATGAAAATATGTTTTTACATTCTTTGGTTTGATCTCCATGGCTTCATAGATTGGATCTCTTACTTATACATGTATTGTATAACTGCTTTTGGGGAAAAATATTTTGAAAATATTTTGTTTTGATCTCCTGATGAGGGAAAGATCTATGTACATGTACAATGTCCTGATTTGAGAAATATTTTTAGAAGACTATCTAGATGTACTGGGATGACATGTATGTGGCACGAGTTGTCCTCGGTGTAAGTCCGAAAACGTGCGCAAAGTAGGTACTCAGGTCCTTTGGGTTAATCCCCGTTAACTGAGGCAGATGGGTGCTCAGCTCCCTCGGGGTCGTAACCCGTAAATTGAGTGGTACGTTCATGGTGCTCCGTATAGAACCTGTGTGTATCTAGGCGATCCCATGATATCTGGGGGCCAGATACTAGACATGAGTCTATAGTTGTGACCTCTGTCCCCTGGTGATAGAGTCGATACATAGGATCTTATTCTTCTTTTCTGCGATGGTACATTCCGCGAGGGAACGATGTTTTGATTACTATTTTTCCTTAACTGTGGTTGGTTATTTGCAACTTTTGCATCACATGGTTTTAAGGATGAAACAGGGTTTTATGTTAATAAAAACATTTTGGGGGACTTGTGTGGTTTAATGGGAAAACTTGAGGGTTTTGGATGGAAAACCCATTTTGGTTTTATGGTTGAGTTCGCTCCCACCATATGATTGCATATTCCTGCTTTACAACTTAATATCTGTTTCTATTGGGCTTCGGCTCACGGGTGAAATTTTTTTGTAAAAACCATTTTCAGGTGATGATGCAGATGAGGTATAGCTTGGTGGTGCCCGCGGTGGCGGAAGACTTTTATAGTTTTCATTCTTTTGGTATGCCTGTTCCTGAAGACAGGTTTTGTACGCCATAAGGCGATATATTGTATGCATATTGAACTGTATGTCTTTTCTGTTTATGAGAGATATCTTTTGTTAGGTTTTCCATTGGTTTCAATAGGCGGATTTTAATGTATGAAAATCTATCTTTTCATATAAATTGGATGTTTGGTGGATTTTCACGTGACCCCAGATTTTGGGGCGTGACAACTTGGTATCAGAGCTCTGGGTTCAAATACCTAAGAGCCATGGGAAGAGGGTTTATCACCTGGTGAGGTTGATTGTGTATGCTTACTTGCATGTGTTTAAACGTTGGTTTATAACGTGTTAATAGCTTTCTGAGCATGATAATTGTGTATATGTGGGCATGGAGGTTGAATATCAGGATTGGCGAGTCTTGCCTTCGGGCGTTTGGTTTAACATGTTTAGAAGCCAAGTTAGAAGCGCGTTTGGCCGACGTGTATTCAAACAAGGAATCTGAATATGTTATCCAAATTGATGAGTCTGTCATGTTAGTTCTCCTCGATTTGTGAGACGTGTTTAGATAATCTTATGTGGCTATGTGATAACATGATTATGTGTTTATGTTACGTAGTAGCATGTTGTAGGAAAGCTTATTCTGTTTATATTGCTTCCTATAGAGCTATGTTCACGCGGGGAGTGCGGGGACGGGGTCGTGGCCGAGGACGTGCCTATGTTCAGGTTCCGGAGGAAGGGAACATTCCAGCCCCACAAGAACAAGTGGGTGGTACTACTGTTGGCGGCGCTGATGTAGTCCATGAGATGTTAGCTACTATGCAAGCTATGGCAGAAGCCACCAGGGCTAGTGTGAGGGTTCTTGAGCTAAGGGCTTCTGTGGCCATGCGGGAGTTTCGGCATTAGATCCTCCAACCTTTTCTGGGGAGCCGAACCCAAGGGTGGCTACTGAGTGGTTAGAAGTGACCACCTCCATCTTCGATACTCTGGATATCGAGGAGGATGCTTTA
>JAUMHN010326471.1:7401-18037 GCA_032360265.1 Heliamphora ciliata | reverse complement strand
AATACACTCTAAGTGTACTAACACATCGAGCTCGAATATCGAATTTCCAAAACCTGAATTCGATCCGTTCGACCTAGCCAAGACCAGCTACTATAACGATGTACTACAATCGTACCAATAGAATATCCGATTCCATTGTGAATGTGAGCCTCCCTGTATAATCTGTCAGAACCTTTGACCTGATATTCCGTGCAGCACCCACCAAGTCAACTACTGGACAGAATATACGGATTATGCATTCATACATCACACATATAAGTATGAAATCGTAAATGCAAAACCATCTCAAATGTTTCTTATTAATATGCCAGGGATCCAGAATAAAATACGTAAAAAGTATGACTTTTCAGTATACATTCCCAACAGTTAAATGGTATGTCCAAACTCTTTTACTGCACCTATGAAAGCATGCAGTCAGTAAGATTTGCCCGCCTTCCCAACAATTTTCGAAATGGATAAACGATCAAGGCATCGGGTCGACCTGGCAGGGGATGTGAAAAATAATGCACATGCATGCAGGAATGCAAATGAGAAAATCTTATTAAGAACCAATGACGTCTTCAAGTCTAGCCCTTTTATTTGATTTTATAAACCAGTCTCAAGCGGAGTCGCCAGAAAATACTATGGCGCCGGAATTTTGAGATTTTTTTGTAGTTCAAAAATAAGGAAATTCAAAAGATATTTAAAAAATATTTTAACACCTTGAAAGCCAAATTTTGAAAACTTTTTTTGTTAAAAATAGAGTCGCCACCTGATTTTTGAGAGAAATTGAGAAAAAAAAATTGTTACTGATCTTAAAAACGTTTAACCAGAAAAAGAGGGTTCGGGGACTAAGATACGAATTGAGGAAGGTAATAAGCATCCCGTTCGTCGAACCGTAAGATTGGCCTCTACTAATCATCATTGATTCTTTAATAAGATTTCTCAAATGCATGCAAATAAAGAAAGTGGTAGTGAGAAGAGAACATCAAAAATTATTTGATGAAAATACATAAAATATGTATATAGAACTTCAAACCAAAGCAAATAAGAAAGGAAAATAAAATTCTAGATCCCACGACATGCAATTTCTAACTAAAAGATACATAGAACAAACTCGCATGCGATATAACCAAAATTAATATGATTCAAAGAATGGAAAACAGGCTAAATATCACTAAAATTACCTAAACATGAATTGCTAACAAAATAAACTAAACTAATCTAAACACAATTTTAAAGAAAGTAACTAAAACGTACATATTATCAAAAAAAAAACTAGGTTAGTATTAACATGATGAATTTTTAATAAAAGAAATAAGAAATACATACATGAAAAATTCTACATTAAAAGAAAGCTTACTAACAAAGAAATTAAAATAAAGGTTTTATGACAAAAGAAAAATTAAAAATTTTAATCAAAAGAAAATAAGAACAAAATGATCATTTATAAAATAAAATTAAATCAAAGATAAGAAATTCTAAAAGAGAAAGAAAAGAAACTAAAAATTAAGGAAATAAGATTGGCATTATTTGCAAAATAAACTAATAAACCTAAACTAAGAACATTAAGTTAAATTAACAAGTTTAATAAAAAATTTGGGGAGAAAATAAAATAGAAAGGGGAACTTGATCATTAAAAGATTTGAGTTTTTTTAATGCCAAAATAAAGCAAAAGTGGGGAGAAAAAGAAATATAATTAAAAGAAAATTAAACTAACATAAGAAATGAAAAAAAAAATTATGCTACTATTTAAAAGAAGAATTAGGAAAATAAAGAAAATGTTAAGCTAGCATAAAATAATTACTGTAAAAGAAAGAGTAAGTTAACATTAAAAAAGAAAAAAACAACAAAAGAAAATGAAATATTATAAGAAAAATAAAAATAATAAAAAAAAAGAAAGGAAAGAAAAGAAAATACTAAAAAAAGAAATTACACTAATATTAAAAGAAAAAAAAAAAAAAGAAAAAAAAACTAGTAAAGGAACATTAAACTAATGCTAAAGAAAAGTGAAAAATAAAATAAGAGTGTAATATTGACAAATACAACTATGTATATGTAAGTGCTTGGATTATAACAATAACGATATCGTTAGTCGTATTATTAAATTACGTTAGCACTAATTAATGAATTAACAAAAGATGACAATATGCTAAGTGTGAAATATGGATAAATTAACAACTAAGAAATTAATGAAAGAAACTAAATTACATGAAATAAATTAAATGATAAACAAGATTAACTATATGAATGAATGAAACATGCGAATTGAAATTAAAGTTAACCCGAACACTGTAAAAGAAAGAAAATGGAGTTAAAAGAACCGAGGATCCAAATAAAGTACCTGGATTGCTAAGGAATTCTCGAGTCGGGGAATGGTGCTAACAATCCAATTCTCAAGATCCAAGTTAGGGTTTCAATGTTAGCATCAGAGGTTCAGCTTTCGGTACTTCAGTAGGATTTCGGCGTCGGGGCTCGAAATTGCTCGGCTACTCGGCAGAGCTTCTCTCTCTAAAATTCTGTCCTAAAAATGTACCAAAAGGTACGGTATTTATAAAATTCTTCAACCAATGAAAAGCTAACACGCTTTGGGACACGTCAGGCCATCTAGAGTTGGCGGTCGCCCGGTTAGAAGTTGGCGGTCGTCACAAATGAAAAGGTTCCAAGAAGTTCTATTGGCAGTCGCCACAATGCAAGTTGGCAATCACCAGGTTGGAGGTGACGGTCAACACTTTGGGTAGGGTTTCTATGAAGTTCCATTGGCGGTTGCCACAATGAACATGGCGATCGCCACAAAAAGTAAAATTTTCTAAAAAGTTCTATTGGCGGTCGTCACAATGGAGTTGGTGGTTCAAAATGATTTCATTGGTTTGAAAGTTTTCATGATTAGGTTCAAATATCGAGCTTAGATTATTTTTTGAGGATCGTACTGAGGCACCATTCCAATTGCTTTCATCATCGGATTCATCTAAGATTAGGCGGGGTCAAATTGGGGTGTCTACAGATTATAGTTATCCTGAAAGAATATTTCCTATGTGAGAGTTGTCACTATGAAATATTAGCTCTATGTGAGGTTGTATCCGCTCTATATGATCTTGTGTACGATGCCCTATCGCCAAAAAGGGGTGTGAGTATTAGCTTATCAAGACATTGTGCGGTGCCCTATCACTAAAAAGGGGTGTGTGTCAGCCTGTTAAGGCATTGTGCTGTGCTCTATCGCTTAAAGGGATGTGTGTTAGCCTGTTAAGGTATTGTGCGATGCCCTGCAAGGGTGCTTGTTAGCCTAATAAGTTGTTGAATGGAATTGTATGTTCAGAACAGTTTAGCTATTAAAAGTTTAATTATACTGTCTTGTCAAGTATGAGAACTTGTGAAAACTAAACTAATTGTGAGAACTGATAAATTATTGCTATTAAGCGTCAATGTTAAAAATGATAACGTATGACGGCTATAAACCTCAATTTTACCTTTGTATGAAAAGAAAATTTGTCATATCTTATGAGATGAATATGCTGAACTGAATGTAGTATTTTACATATGTGAAAAGCATGATATTTTAGTATTTCTATATGAAGTAACTATTTTTCGATCATGTTCATTATAATACTAAGTATACTCTCTTGTAATCTTTGTGGTTGCAGATAGTATGAATGACTAGAGTTGATCCACCACAATCGTCAGTCAAAAGTTATTTTGATACCAATTTAAGGATTAAGAAACTTGTGTAATCCAGTTGGAGTAGTTGGAATAATGTATTCCTAAAATATATAATACTTTTATATTTATGAATAAATAAATCTGGTTTAACTTGTATAGATACCTTTTTGACCACTTTAAGTTTTGATTTTTTTAACCTTAGAGAGGGCGTGTGACAGATTTATACCCAGGCACGATGCCTATATCCATTCCACTCTATAGGATGTCACCTGCCGAATTATGAGAATTGAAGGAGCAATTAGAAGAATTAATGGAGAAAGATTTTATCGGATCTAGTGTTTCACCTTGGGGAGCACCCATGTTATTCGTAAAGAAAAAGGATGAAACTTTAAGAATGTGTATTGACTATCGGTAGTTGAATAGAGTGACCATTAAAAATAAGTATTCTTTGCCCAGGATAAATGATTTGTTTGACCAGTTACCAAGGGCCAAAGTCTTTTCAAAAATTGATCTGAGATCGGGGTATGTAACAACCCTGCTCGGACCCTAGTATTAGTGACGGAAAGTCCACGAGCCCATAGAATACAGAGGAAGTTTAAAACCCTAACTCGAACCGAAAACCCTAAGTTCGGCCTGAAAATCCTAAAAGGTCCAAAACACAAGCAACAAAACCTTAGCACCCATAGAATCTTCTAACATTCTAAATGATGTAAATATCATGATATAATGAATAAAAAATTAAAAAAATCCTCATAAATATGGTAAAATGACAGTTTTGCCCATAATACAGCAAAACGTTTTAAAAATCCAAATTTTGATACATGGATACCCTAAATCAAGAATTTAAGTACAATTAAGAAGTAAAGGACAAAATAATATCAAAAATAACAAAAATATCCCTTAATGGCCGGCCACCGTGGGAAGTGTGCCAAAAAGTAACTTTTTGCTTTATTTTTAGCTTAAAATGATGAAAAATTTATTAAATTAAGCATTTTGATGATCCAATACTTGTTGAATAAGTAATATACATAATAATATAGTGTTATAGGTTAGTAAAAATAAACAAATCATTATTAAAGTTCATACACAACAAAATAAGTCAAAAAGTCTTATATTGCTAAAATAATTTAACTTGACTTGAATGATTACATCTATTTAATCAATTACTATAGAAACTATGTTCATATATGAAAATACTATTTTTTTCATAAACATACTAAAATAATAGGTCTCAGAAGAAAAAGACACAAAAAAAATACATCAAATTAACTTTTAATGCATTTTCTTGCACAATAGAGACGAAAACCGAGACAAAACCCTTGATTGATAGGGGATCAGATTTTTGTCCCCTAAACTGACTCCTAGCTATATTTATCTTCCCCATGTCTAAATTATAGCTTTCAAAATTTGAATCAACTCAAATCAAACTCAATTCTCATTTATTAAAATGAAGAAAAAAGTGCTTTTTTTTGTACTTTATGTCCCTCTATTGTCCCCTAGCCTTTGCCTATATAAAGGAAGCCAAACACCCTCTTCTCTACCTGAAATGTTTGGCCAAGTGAGGGAGAGAAACCAGAACTCCTTGATCTTGAGTGTTAAGGTGAGTTTGAAGAAGAAAAAGGAAGAAATCGAGGAGAATTTCGAAAGGTAAGTCCAAATTCATCCTCCACCTTCCTTTGATCTCTCAAATAAGTAAGTAAAATCTCTAAATCTTATATCTAATATTCGTCAAAATATCTCCAAACACATCCATTTGAAACTCTAAGAATCGAGAACCGAAATCAAACCGAAAAGGCGCCGTAGTTGGAAAATTTGGGGCTGTTATGTATATGGGTGATATGAGATGTTGTTGTATGTTGTTATCTTTGACTTTGATGACTTATAAGTGTTTTGGAGCCTTGATATTAAAGTCTAAAACACAAGAATGCAAAGAAATAGAACAACAACTTGACATGATTTTTGAGAACATAGATGTTTCTGCACTGAACTTTGGAATACCATAACTCAATGTAGAAAATTGATCTAAGTATGTTCTCTATGCCCAGATTTATCTTTTTATGTTATCTTTCATCCAAAATTGGGTTCAACTCATTTACATAAGTAGAACTCGAGATATTACAATTTTACCAAAGTGTGTTATTTTTCGACCAGTCAACACTACTGACTTCGAAACCATAGTTCAAAGTGAGATCTGAACTTTGGTCAAAAAATGAAAGTTGTAAATAACATGTATATGTATCTACCCACCAAACATAGGCACAACATATTGAGTTTTGATAGGTCAAAACCTTTTTGAAAATCTCTGTTGAGTTTGAGCCCTCAAGGGACACTTCTGTCACATATTTTTGTGTAGCCCAAAATCCCTATTTTTAATGACCTATTCCAAACGTGGTCTACCGAAACATGGTAGCTAACATATTGAAGTATTTTCTACCCAAAAATCATACCTTAAAACCTCAGGATAATACCCTAAAACTGTTTCAAACCCTCTGTTCAAAATCGGATCTGCTGAGTTTTAGCAGAGGATAGAACCTATTTTCTAAAATGGCCCAAAACTTTAACTTGTTCCAAACAGTTACCCATAGCTCTAAACATGAATCTTGTAGGGGACTTATTGAACTAGAATATACTAAAACATGTGCTCATTAGAACTTGATATGATACCCCAAAACGGAAACCAACAGAAGGATATTTTTGGTAAAATCTTAAAAAAAGTGCTGAACCGTTTTTGCTTAGGATGTTTTGTTTACCCTTTTGCCTTAGGTTTTGGCCTTGGTGTTAAATATGAGAGTTGTAAAAAATATTTTTATCTAAATAGTGTATAAAAGTTATAACTTGATTCTAAGTCTAGATACCCCAAAAATTTGTCGGCTCTTTTAATTTAATACTTGATTTTTTACCTTAAAAGTTGCTAAGCGTGAAATTGATTACCCTTGTTATGAGACCTGTGTCTTTATATGATGATCGATTTGAATTAGTTGATTAGTGCTTTTAAGAGAATGTATGATGATTTAGAACTCATGCTATCATGTTGAGTCATATCTTGATAATTGTAGCTTGTGTTTCACATAATTGTACTTTATACTTTGTGAATTATACCATGAATCTTGCCATTCTAGTTGATGTCATGCTATAGACGATTGTATTTGAGAACATATCATACATCATTGACATTGTCATTTGCATCCTGGCATGTTGGAATCCATCTGTGCAAACCGTTGTTGGGATGGACAGTATTGAGATCGTCGTTCTTGATTTTAAATCTAGGGCGTCCCTCGTTGCCATTTTTTGAAAATATTTTCGGATGTATTCTCCTTGTACACCCTGGGTGCATCCCCAGTGTTACAGATTTGTTTTATACACCGAGGATGTATCCCTAGTGTATCTCCAGTGTTTGAAATGATTTTGGCTTATACACCCTGGGTGTGTCCCCGGTGTTTGAAATGGTTTACAGATATTGTTGGGCACTACGGGTTCGTCGCTAGCATTCTGATTTCGATAGCTTAGACTTTTGGGTTAACACCGGCAAAGGCATCACAAGTCTTAAGGTAAATCAAACCGCTTGATATATGAGGGCAGTGACAATAAGTCCCTAAGGCAATGACAATAAGTCCCTAAGGCAATGACAATAAGTTCTGAAGCAATGATAATAATTCTCTACGGGCAGTGACAATGAGTCCCAAAGTGGTGCAGACCCCTCGCCATTGCCATTGTGGAAAATAGCTGTGGCATGAAACCCGGCGACACATTTACCATTCGCAATGAGGCGCGAAAATAGCTTTGGTGATCAAATACCTGTGAAAGTCTACTCTGGTGATTCCCGGCGTGGAATCCCTGTTATAATCTGGGTGCATATTGGGTTGGGCCTCTGCATTTCATACACGCATGTTTATTAACTTATCTACTATCTTGTCATAAATTTGTCTGCCTCCTTGACTATAGATTGTACTGGGCTTTATATGGTATGTGTTGTGGTGAATTTTGTATCGTGAGATTAGTTAAAAGGTTAGAGTGTATTACTTTTGGGCCTTAGCTCATGGCATTCGTGCCACAGGTGAGGAGGTGTTCTTGGAGGAAGTCATCCCCGATGGAGAAGAAGAATTATAAGAACAAGGTGAGTTCTAAAAGCACATGGATCCCGCTGATGCATTTTGAAGAATCAATGATCTCTGCTTTTGTTCTTATATTCAGTTTTTCCTGTGCTTAGCATAATTTTTGAAATTTATTGGTGAAACTGTAATAGTTATATAATTTTAAAAGGTTCAGAACTCATATATGATGTAATAACTATCGTATGTAAATATGAATGTATGGCTAGTATATCCCCATATTTATATTTATGTATGTTCTAACGTGCCCGGAGGACGGGGCGTCACAACTGGTATCAAATCTTAGGTTTAGTGAATCTTCAGACCTTGGGTTATGGGAGACCACGAGTTCTATAGTGTAGAATCTCTGTAGAAAGTCTATATTATTAACTTATCACTTATAATTTTAACACTTTAAAATCCTTATCTTAAGTTTCTCTTCCTAGTAGGATGGCATCCAACGCCGAACCAGTAGGAGGACCATGGTAAGCGCAGGACCCAGAGGATTTGGATCTGGAAGAAGACTCGAAAGAAGTGCCCGTGGAGGAACAGGAACCGATTAAAGCTGTCCCTTTAGCATGGTTTTTCCTGGGAGAGTGGCAGGGTAACAGAGGAGAAGAGGTCCAGGAAGCTAGGAAAGGCGAAGATGAGGGCAATTACGATGCGAACAACGAGGACGAAGACGAGGATGAGGATGAAGAAGAAGGAGCCATTGCTTTCCAGTACGACAAGCTTGAAGCACCTGCACCTGAGTCTGAGGAGGATGAGGTTATTGATGCTGCTATATACTTTGGTCGTCAAGACAACCGAGGTTATCGCGTGGGAGAAAGGGTGTACGCCAAAATCTGCTCAGACAAGATGTGCTTGTGGAGGAAACTGGAGGCATTTCCCCGTCTCGTAGGACTTGTACGAGTGCTTGAGAAGTATAGCAGAACGCTCTATCGTTTAGATTTTCCCCCAAGGATTAAGGCCCAACTCGGAGACATGTTAATTGTAAAATAGATGCAACGCCAGAGATCGAAGGATGAAAGATGAATCATCGATCCACTTGACCCGGCCATTGACTTTGACAACTCAGAGATATACCAAGAGGTTCCAACGGCGATAACAGACAAGATGAGGATGGGATCAACCAATACTTGGCATTTCGAGGTGCTATGGCGTAGCTTTAACATATACGACGCAACGTGGGAACACGAGGCGATTGTCCAACATTTCTACCCGCATCTCTTTGCTTAGGCTTTAGTGTGTAGGCGTTGTATTTCTCTTTTATTTAAGTGTTGTATGCATATTTTGCGAACTACTTGAAAAATATTGTACCAGTTATGAATTTAGATGAAATGAAAACGTTGCAGTTAAATCTCTATAAGTAATTTTACAACCCTGTATTAACTCCACCAGATCCCAAAACACAAGAAATAGTCAAGAACTGAAATAGTCTGCAAGACCATAACACTTTTTTTTAGGATGGCTGATAGACAACCAAATCACCGACAAGCTAATGGATCCATAGACAACGAAGTGCCAGGATTAGCTCAAGTGTTGTAAGAACTAGCCACTAGCATCAACCGTCCTATCGTAAGTGATCGAGCGTGGTTCTTATCTGAGATGGGTAGATAGCGAGCCCCAAGATTCAAAGGAGGAACAGAACCTAGGAAAGCAGAAGAGTAGCTGAGGGCGATTAAGAAGTTGTTTAATTCTATGAGAGTCCAGGATGAAGCCGACCACGTAGCCTTGGCGGCACACCTACTAGAAGGAGAAGCGGATCATTGGTGGTCCCTAATCAACAACACACAGGACGTGGCAGCTTTAGCTTGGGGCCAGTTTGAAGACTTGTTCTTGGAAAAGTATTTTCCAGCCCCCTTCCATCAAGGACAAGTTCGTGAGTTCTTGGATCTTAAACAAGGCTCGATGACAGTAACGCAGTACGTGAATCGGTTCGAGGAGTTAAGTCGCTTTGCCGCAACCCTTGTACCTGATGAGGAATCTAAGGTGCGAAAGATTGAGTGGGGCCTTGAGCCATTTGTTCGAACCAGGGTGATTTGCCTGCAGCTCCCTACATACACTCAAGTAGTTCGAGCCGCTTTGCTTGCTGAAATCGATCTGGCCGATTCAAGGAAGATTTAGAACCAAAAGAAGGGAAGTATCAGCTTTGGAGGGCCTGTGAGGAGCAACTGAGTGTTTATTCCTAAGAAGTCATACTATCAGGAGTACAAACTAGGGTAATCAAGGAATCCCTCCGCAACATCTGTAGTATGCTTTGAATGTCGCCAACCAGGACATAAGAGGACGGACTATCCACTACTGAAACAGAGGAATCAATACAACCAATCTCAACAATGGAGGCAACCCCAGAATCCATTGCCAAGATACCCACAACATGTTCAAGTTGCTAGGTCAGCAGCAAACCCACAGAATGGAAGGGGAATGCCACCGCATAACGAAAATCAAAAACCCCAAGGAGGTTCAAACAATGGGATAAGGAACAGAAACACCAGGAACAACAATGGGATCCGGCCTATGGGAGGACACATTTTTGCACTGCAAGAAGAAAAGGAGGAGAAAGACACCCAGGTCATATAAGGTTTGTTCATATTGTTTAATACCTTAATGAAATGCTGCTTGATTCTGGAGCGTCCCATTCCTTTATATTATTAGCTTGTATGAAATCTTTATTCTTAGAAGCTGAGGCCTTAAACCAAACCCTAAGCGTTATCACACCCTTAGGAAGTCTAGCGCGAGTAGATTCTGTTTGTAGAGCGTGTACGTTGCGAGTAACTGACACCCTTATGACTTGTGACTTACAAGTAATGGACTTTAATGGGTACGCCATAATTTTGGGAATGGATTGGCTCTCCGGACATCGTGTTATCGTGGATTGCCGACAGAAGAAAACATGGGCACAAGCAGAG
>JAUMHN010326361.1:0-12441 GCA_032360265.1 Heliamphora ciliata | reverse complement strand
CTGCACACTGATCACTGTATTCTGTACTGCATTCATTGCTCACTGCTCACTGCTCACTGCTCACTGCTCACTGCTCATTTTATTGCACTGTTCTTTGAGTTGCTACAGGTCCACTGGGACGTTTGGCGGGGTGTGGAGGATCGGGCTGGTGCAGACCTGATGCGTAGCTGCGATGTGGCTTCGAGACGTATCTTGCTGGATGGTCCATTTGGCTGGGAGTACTATCTTGGTGAGCGAGTGGTTCATCAATCGCTTAGCCTTGATAATTTCCAGATCCCAGTGGTCCCTCCAGCCTGTATGCACCGGACCGATCAGCTAGGCCCTGTTGACCTGCTGCTGGAGATAGTGGGGACCCTGGCTATAGAGCTGCTCGTAACGGAGGGAGATTATATGGTCTGGGCCTGGGCTCATCTAGTGGGATGTCCAGACCGTGGTATATGGATTCCCATTCCCTCTGCCGGTTCCTGTTCCACCATCGTCGGAGTTTAGGGCTGACATCGGCCAGGTTTGTCTTTTACCTTTCCTTCTGCTACTTATTCTTTTATTTGTTCATTTCTCTTGAACTGGTCTCTTCTTTGCAGATCGATCAAGCTTGGCTAGATCGTACTATGCTGATGGTTACTGGCTTGAGGGCTCTGGTCCGGCAGATGGATGCTTCGATGCGAGCAACTGGTGTTGCTTTAACGCCTATGGCTATTGTAAGTAGTTTGCAAGTCCTTTTTGGTTTCTTCTGCACACTTTATCAATATTCTATTTTGAGTTGTATTCTTCTTCCTGGCAGCCTCCAGTTCCAACCACAGGCATTATACCGTCGCAGGCTCCGATTAGGCCTCCTGCTCCAGCCCCAACTCCTGCTCGAGGTCGTGGATCCCAGGTATCTTCTTGGGCTCGTTCCAGAGGATCAGTCTCATCTGCTCGGAGCTGGCCCAGAGTTGTTTCTTCCTCTAGCAGTGATGACGGCAATGACTTCGACAGACTCTTCGAGGATGACAGCTCGGAGGAGGTCGGCCCTTCCCATCGAGTCCGCTCGAGGCAGACACGAGAGAGAGAGCTCCCCAGTTTTTTTACATACACCTTTATTTTGATGGGCCTGCGTTCCCCAATTTGATACACTTTTGAGCCTGCGTGCTCCTGTTTACTGTTTATTGGGCCAGGGTGCCCTAGTTTACTGCTGATACATTTTATCACTTTTATTTATTTTTGGGGCCTTCGTGCCATCTGATTTTTGTTTACTGCTCAACTGTCATGAATGCGTAGTACAAATGTCAAGAATTACATAGGATGTATAAAGCACAAATTGATACTCGCTTGCCACCTTTTAACATGGCGGTCGCTAGGATCCATGTGTTGGTCACCGTTTTCCATTAATGCCTACATGGTGGTCGCTGGCTCCAACATGGCAGTCGCCTGGTCAAAGGGTTGATGTCACTGTACTATGCTTTTTGGAGTTGGCAGTTGCCATATACATGGTGGCGGTCGCCGCATTGAACGTGCCTTTTGTCGAAATTTTGATTTTTTGCCTTTTTTTTTATAAATATAGCCCTAGAGGCCCCATTTTCTGTTGCTCACACTCAGATGGCTACCCCACTTTCTTCATGGTTTGAGTCATTCTTCCACATTGAACATTTAAACTTTGCTTCTTTCGGGATCAACTCCTTGTTTCATCTAACGGCCGTGAAGATTGAAGAACCATTGTTGAAAGCAGCTGCTCAACTATGGGACCCACAGTCCCATGTCTTTTGGTTTGGCCTTGAAGAGCTGTGCCCCACTGTAGAGGAGTTTACCGCCATTTTGGACTTGCCCCCACGGAACTCCCTTATGGTTCTTACTCTCTTCCTTTCTATTCGTCAACAAGTGATGCAACTTTGTGGCCTATCTAGAATGGAAGCTTCTCTTCTGACATCAAGTGATCGTCTTGACATTGCATGGCTTATTGAAAGGTTTAGTCCCATCGGCGACCTTAGAGACCTTGACTTTCAGCTGCGGCGTCGTTATGCTTTATGTTTCTGCTTACTTGCCCAGTATCTTCTCATCTTTTCTAACAGACGGGTTAGTTGTGCACTATTTGATATTGCGAGTCAAATGTGGACAGAAAAGGACTTTGTACCACTTGTCCTAGCTGAGACACTACTGGGTCTAGATGCAATTCATCGTGGTGAGACTACTATTTTTGCTGGCAGCCTCTTACTTCTTTAGGTAAACTCAAACTTTTCTTTCTTCAAACTTTTATCACCCTACCAAGTCTTCCCCTCACTTTTCTGACTTTTGTTGCAAATTTGGCTGATGGAGAAAGTGAATCTCGTGCAAAAACCACCCACAGATGGGTATAGTGCTGCAGCTTTCCTCTATCGTCCTTGCTATCAGATACGCAGCACTGAGGCAACCTGGCGAGAATACCTTTCCTCTTTGACTGGCCTAGACATCACTTGGCAGTGCCCCTGGTGGCGGATTCCTGCCATGACTTTGACTACTATGGACCACCTTGGTGTTCCACTAGTCGGCATGCATCAAACTACTATGGACCACCCTTGTATTCATGCGGTAGTTCGGTCGCAATCAGATCATCATTCCCAGTAGTCAAGGCCGTCTGTTCTCATCCATACTACGGGCCTTGTTTCTATCATTATATCAGGATTCGGGGCCATCTCGCTCATTGATGGAGATGTATGAGTTGCAGTGTCCCGATCTTTCTGCTGAATACAAGACATGACTGATGCAGGATTGAGAGGAGAGAGATAAAGAAGAAGAAAAACAAGCAGCAAAAAGGAGGAGAACTTGAGGCCTCTTGCTTTGTTTCAAAAATTTCATAGCTTTCTCTTTTTTTATATTATTTGTAGAGTTTGGAACTTGCGTGCCCTTCCTTTTATTCAAAAACTTTGTAACTCTGATCGAAGTAATGACAAACTCCCACTTTATGTTTAAGATTGTTTAAATTTATCCAAAGTTTTACTGACCTTATTATCAAAATTCAGAAATTAATTTGCATTGGTCTTATTTAGATTCTAAGATGGTTAAGAACGAAGAATGTGGTCGGACTTCTTAAAAGAAGCTGCCTATGTATCCCAAAAAGATGGAATCAGGTCATAACGTAGTTCGGGCTAGGTTTTCACTCGAGTATTGACACTTTCCTTTTGTGATACCCTAACTTTTGCCAAGGTTGCCCTTTCGAGTTTTCGGCCTTGCGTGCTGCTCCAACTTTTGCCTGAGTTGCCCCTTTTTTTTTTACTTTCAACTTAGCGAACTTTTATTTTATCTTTATTTTTACCTCAAGAATAGTACTTTTTGAGTTGATCGAGATTAACTGGAGTGGAGAATACATTGTCATCCAGATCCATAATGATGACTGCACCACCGGTTATGATGGTTTTGATCAGAAACGGTTCGGACCAGTTTGGCTTGAATTTACCTCTCGAGTCGAATATAGGAGCTCTGATTTCTTTGAAAGCCAAATCTCCTTCTCTGAGGTCCCGAGTCTTGACCTTCTTATTGAAAGCCCGAGTTATCCTCCTTTGATAACCTTGTACATGAAACAGAGCATGCAGTCTTCTTTCATCAAACAAGAGCAACTCTTCCATTCGGTTCTTCTGCCATTCTGCTTCTGGAATACTGGCCTCAGCCACTACTCTCAGCGAAGGGATTTCCACCTCAATGGGAAGCACGGCTTCCATCCCGTGTACGAAAGAGTATGGCATAGTTCCGGTTGAAGTTCTGATTGACATTCAGTATCCCCAGAGTGCAAATGGTAGATGTTCTGGCCAATCTTTATGTGAGTTGATCATCTTTCGTAGAATTTTCTTAATATTCTTGTTTGTTGCTTCGACTTCTCCATTGGTCTGCGGCCGATATGGTGAGAACTTATGAGCCACTCTCCGGTATTCCTCAAAAAGATCCAAGACCTCTCCTTGGAAATGTGAGACATTATCCGAGATGATCTCATGGGGAACTCTATACCGGCAAATGATATTTTGCTTGATGAATTTAGCAACATGGGAGGCTTTCAATACCGAGTAGGAAGCTGCTTCCACCCACTTGGTGAAATAGTCGATGGCCACTAAGATAAACTCATGTCCATTGGATGCCTTCGGTGTTACTTTGCCAATCACGTCGATGCCCCATACTGAGAATGGCCATGGTGACGTCACGTTGTACAGCTGAGACGGGGGAACATGCATAAGGTTTGCGTGAATTTGGCATTTGTGGCACCTCCGCACGAACTATATACAATCTGTCTCCATGGTCATCCAAAAGTATCCTTGGCGTAGGATCTTCTTGGCTAACATATTTTCACTCATGTGTGGCCCACAGACTCTTGCATGTATTTCTTTCATTAGTTCTTGGCCCTCTTCTATATTTACACACAGCTTATTGACCCCAGAATGTCCTTGTTTATATAATCTACCATCGCAAATGACAAATTGTGTAGATAGTCTTCGTATTTCCCTTTTATCCTTCTTGCTGGTAAACTTAGGATACTCTCCCTTCTGTACAAAGTTCTGAATGTTGAAATACCATGGAAGATTGTCAGTGTTATTCTCAATTGCGGCTGTCATTTCATATGCCGGCCTTCTTTTCTGTTCATTTATCAAGGGCTCATTCGAACTCTGGGCGGTATGTTAATCATGGATGCTAGGGTGGCCAGTGCATCGGCGAACTTATTTTGTAATCTTGGCACATGGGTAAAGATTATTGATTCAAAGCACGGCACCAGCTTCTCTAGTTTGTGAACTTATTTTGTAATCTTGGCACATGGGTAAAGATTACAACCCTGACCTTTCATTCTCCTTTAGCTTGTGAAACCACTAGTGCTGAGTCTCCGATGACTTCCAGCTTCCTTGGCCCTAGTTCTAATGCTGCCTCCAATCTAGCTAAACATGCTTCATACTCAGCCTAATTGTTGGTGACTTCAAAATTGAGCTTCAATGATAAGGGGACATGAGATTCCTCAGGAGTGACAAGGAGGTCTCCTATTCCGTAGCCATATTGATTTGATGCGCCATCAAAATATAGAGTCCATTTGTCATCCCCAACTTTCATTAGCTGTTCGTTAGGAAACTGGAATTCTGTGTCTTCGCCTCCTTCAACTGGTTGGTCGGCTAGGAATTTCGCCAATGCTCTGCCCTTGACTGACTTTCAGGTGACATACTAAAGATCAAATTCAGATAACAGCAGCAACCATCGAGCCAACCTTCCAGTTAGTGCCGACTTTTCAAACAAGTATTTCAATGGATCCATCCGGGAGATGATATTTACTGTGAAAAACAACATGTAATGTCTCAGTTTTTGGGCAGCCCACACTAAGGCTCAACATGTCTTTTCCAGTGGCGTGTACCGTATTTCTGACCCGGTCATCTTCTTGCTTAAGTAGTAGAGACCCTTTTTTATTCCAGTTTCTCCTTCTTGTGAGAGTATACATTTCATAGCTGAGTTAGTCACTGACAAGTAGAGGATTAGTGGCCTATCAGGTTCGGGAGAAGCTAGAACAGGTGGATTTTGTAAGTACTGTCGTACGGCATCAAAGGCGTCTTGGCATTTCTGATCCCATTCGAATTTGACACCTTTTTTCAGCAAACGAAAGAGCGGCTCGCAGGTAGTTGTCAATTTTGCGATGAATCGGCTGATAAACTGTATCTTACCCAGAAAGCCCCTGAATTCTCGCTCGGTCCTCGAAGGAAGCATTTCCAAAATTACTTTAATCTTTGAAGGGTCGACTTTGATACCCCGTTGAGTGATCATAAATCCAAGCATCTTTCTGGCAGTGACTCCAAAGGCACATTTCTATGGGTTGAGTCGCATCTTATACTTTCAAATCCTTTCGAAGAATCTTCGTAGTGTTACAATGTGACCATCCCGATCTTTTGATTTGACTATCATATCGTCCATGTATACCTCGACCTCTTTATGTATCATGTCATGCAGTAAAGTAGTGGCAGCCCTTTGATAGGTTGTCCCTGTATTTTTTAAGCCAAACGGCATTACACAATAGCAATAGGTGCCCCAGGGCGTGGTGAATGTTGTCTTTTCTCTGTCCTCAGGATCCATTAGAATTTGGTTATATCTGGAGAAACCATCCATAAATGACAACAAGGCATGCCTCGCTGTACTATCTACCAAGACATCAATGTGCGACAGTGAAAAATCGTCTTTCAGGCTGGCCTTATTAAGATCCCAAAAATCCACGCAGACTCGGATACGACCGTCCTTCTTTAGAACTGGCACTATATTGGCTACCCATTTCAGATACTTGATTACCATTAGGAATCCAGCGTTGATCTATTTGGCAACTTCTTCTTTGATCTTCAGAGCCCATTCTGGCCGGATCCGTCTTAATTTCTGTTTAACTAGTTTAACATCAAGGTATAAGGGGATATGGTGTTAGACAATGTCAGGATCAATTTTGGGTATATCCTCGTAAGACCATACAAATACATCTTTAAATTCTTTTAATAAAGTTATTAACTGTTTTTGTTTAACTATGGATAAAAAAGAACCAATTTGAACATTTTGCGGGTTTGTTTCATTACCCAGATTTATTGACAGAGTCTCTTCAATTATTGGTTGGGCACGCATTTCTTCTTCTCTTTTTATTAAAAGTTTTATTTCTTCAGAAATATTCCCGTCGAATTCAAAATCGTCAGAAAGCATATGAAATAAATCAAATAAAGCAGAGTAATCGGAAATCTTGTTCATTTCATTAAAAATAGAGGGGATTACAAACTAAATGGTTAAAGAAGGAGAGGAGCACCAACAGATGTGCCCTCGATTACAAATTTCGACTCAAACTTGGACTCAGGATAGACAACTTGTGTGTTACAAGACTCGAGGGTCCAGTTTTTCACTTCTTTTGCAGCTGGGTCGACGATGAGCTTGGTGCAGTTTGCCGGTGCGCTGAAGCCCATCATGAAGCAGTCTAATTCAGTTATACGCAGCTGAGCCGTCTTCTCATTGAACAGCACTCCTAGGTCGGTACCGTCGAGTTTATCGGCCCAATCTTCTTCTTGAACCTTCTTTTCTTCCTTCTATCCTTCCATTGTTTCTTCCTCTTCGGTGTCTGGCAGCTGGTGGCTAAAAAAGATCTCCAACCCTGGCAGCTTTTGATTGGTTTCTTCGTCGATCCATGGCTCTGGAAAGCCACAATACGGGAAATCTTCTCCTTCCCTGATGAAGTACCCATTCAGCGTTCTGGTATAATTGACCTCCCGTCCCTTCTTAGGCCTTTCCAAATCTTCTTCCGTTGGCTTATTCCTAAGACTAAAACGGTGCGAAATCGGCAATACCTGAATGGGTTCCGGCATGCCTTACTGTTTACGCCCCAATCCCATGCCTGGGAAAAAGGACATTTTCCTCATCATTATTACTGCCCGCGGGTTGACATACCTTTCTTCTTCATTCATCAGCATTAGAACAAACTGTTCTTCATCAAATCAAAAACCACTGAGCAACACATCATCTTCACTATACTGAACTTTCAACCAAGTTGTGCCCTCTTCTCCTCTCAGGGGGTGAATGCTGTCTTCTCCGTGGATAGTCAAAACTGTCCCATTCTTTATCAATTTTAGTTTTTGGTGAAGGATAAATGGTACTACCTGGACATTTAGGTCATGCAGCCAAAGCTTGCCCAGTAGCAGATTGAAGGAGATAGGCACGTCTAGCACGTGAAAATCAACTGACGTCTCTAGAGGTCCTACTGAAACAGTGAATGGCACCAGTCCTAGTACATCCCTTCTTGTGTTGTCATAGGCTCGCACCCCTTGATTACAGGGAGTGAACTGGTCTTGCCTCATCCCTAAGAAGACAGCCGTTCTTAATGGGCAAACGTTCAAGGCAGACCCATTATCAATGAGGGTTATCGGGGCCCATTTTTTTAGGCACTTGACGGTGATGTGAAGCAGCTTGTTGTGACTTTTTTCTTCAATGGGCAAATCCTTATCGAAAAAAGAAATGACTTTTGGTTCAGCGGCTGGCGAAATAAGCTCAATGAGCTGCTCGGAGGTTGCATCTATTGGGACACTGGCCTTGTTCAACACCCGCAAAATAGCTTACATGTGCTTATGTGAAGCCATCAATAATCCCCAGATACTGATGTTGGCTTGCGTCTTTTTCAACCGTCTCAATACAGCATCATCCTCCTCCTATTGCTCTGTCTCTTTCCCTTTTCCACTTGGTTGTCCCTTCTCTAGCAGAGCTGGCTTAAAATATCTTCCACTTCTAGTTAGGTGTTCCACGCCGTCTTCGGGATCCCATAACCCTGGCATCACATTATCAGTCTGTCTCACTTCGTTTACGTGCAGAGGGCTTTCAAACGCCCACAAATCATTTAAGTCACTAACGGCTTCCCTTTCCCTTCTTTCCTCATCATCTTCAATAGCCCATGTATTATCAATTTTCTCCCAGATGTCCTCTTCAATAAAATTCACTTGCTGTTCCCGAGAAGCCCATAAATCAGTCCACTCTACTCCATCTGATTTTAACACGATTCTTACCAGCCAGTAGGACTGCATTTCATCGACGTACACTTCCTCCTCAAAAAGTTAGAGAAGGGTGATTCCATCAAGCACATGGTCAAACCCATAAGGTTAACTTGGGTAATCCAATGGCCAGTCATCTTCTTCATTGCGCTCCTCCTCTTGTTGGTAGATTTGGGTTATCGGTTGATACCATTCCCAGACATTATCATTCTATTCTTCCATCATGTCTCGATTGCCTCTAATCATCATGAATGAGCATGATGTCTGATCCTCGGTTATTGAAACATGAGGGCGCGGTAGGTGTACTGAACAGATGTGCTGACTCGGGTCCTCTGATTCCCCCAGAGACATGTAATTTACCCCAGCCTGCCTGGCATGATTCGGTAGTAGATTAGTAGTGACATTCGATTTTGGGGTGACTGATGGTGGTGGGATCATCTTGTTGTCAATGAGGTTTTGGATCTCGTGCCAGAGTCTCAAACCCTTATCAGTTAGGTGGCCGTGACCATGGTAGAAGGCGTAGTATTGGGAAGCATTAAACCTTGGCAGTAGGGGGTCAGGAATAGGCATGTGGTCCAATTGCTTGATAAGCCCCTTCTCGATGAGTCGACTCAGGGCGGTGGATAATAAAATGTTGAGAGGGGTGAAGACCCTCCTTGGCTTTTGTTGTTGTTAGTTGTTATCTAATTGTTGGGCGTTATTGGGCTGCTGGGCGGAAGGAGATGGGTTCAGCAAGTTTACCTCGTTTGAGCGAGACACGAGGTTGGTTGCAGCGGATTGATTTTGGTTGGTTTTGGGGAAAGCCCTTCTTGGTGGTTTCTGACTGGATTCTATTTTTTCGATGTCACCAGATTGGATAGCGTCCTTAATTTGTACCCCAGTGTTGAACAACTGATCAAAGGTGAAAAGCGACAGCGTGACGAGGTAGCGCTTTAATGGAAACTACAGATTCTTAACAACAATCCTTACCTACTCTTTCTCAGTGGGCTTGTTTGTCATTTTGGCGGCCTTACCCCTCCATTGGGTCAGGAAGTCAACAAAAGACTCCATGTTCTCTTGTCAAGTCGTCTCAAGTTCTCAGGTAGTAACATCCAGTTAGACATTGTAGCTATATTGACTAACAAAATCCGTGACTATGTCCTCCCAAGTCCTTGTTTTGGCCACTTTCAAAGAAAGAAACCATCTTTACGCAGTCCCAGAAAGCGACCGATGGAACAATTGGGTCTTAAGCTGATCATCAATCCCCATTGGTGCCAGGGTACCAGCATACATTTGTAGATGAATTCGGGGATCTCCGGTTCCATCGAACTTCTCCATATCTGGCATTTTGAACTTGTCCGGGAGTATAGCGTTTGGGAACAGGTTGAGTCCCCCTACATCGAGCATATATTCCTCAACTCCCTTGGCTTTTCTAAGGACCTTCTCCATCTGATCG
Source organism: Heliamphora ciliata (assembly GCA_032360265.1). Taxonomy (NCBI): domain Eukaryota; kingdom Viridiplantae; phylum Streptophyta; class Magnoliopsida; order Ericales; family Sarraceniaceae; genus Heliamphora; species Heliamphora ciliata. Next base: position 2,541 of record JAUMHN010326361.1, on the reverse strand, counting down.
ATCTTCTCAATCAATGCAGATTCTCCAGACTGCGTAGTGTTTTTCTTCCTTGACTACCACCTGACGAGGGACCCGCGGTGGTGGTGGAACAACTTGCGGTCCATCGGGGACCTGATTATCATTCCAAAAGTCCTCTCTGTTCTCGTTCGTCTCATCCAGCTGTGCGTTTGCACCAAGCATACGGGCCTAAATCGCCCGAATTTGTGCCTGACATTGGTTCTAGGCCTGAGTCTGCTGCTCCATAGCTCTTTGTATCTCAGTCATGGCTCTTATTAGAGCTGTCAGGTTCACCTCATTTTTTGCCATTTTAGTTGACCGTTCAGATACCCTTCAGAGTCTACTTGTCACTGATCTTTTCCAGACACGTGTTAACTATACTTTTCTCAACCCAATGGTAAATCCACAGAGAAACCTGGATCCCAAAAGTAGAGTAACCAGTATCAGACACTTCCTAGGTAAACATTCTGACGACAGATAGCAAATGCCTCGGATACCCAAGATAGTAAATCATGAGCAAATAAACATAGAGACTGAAACAATGCCCCTGTTGGGCTCGTGCCGGCGACATAACAGGATAACCCAAAAACCACGGTTAAGAAGGGAAATCAACTAAATTCTAGGGAAAGCTCATCTAAGACGGGAAAACGGACAGCACTTCAGCAAAGAAATATAGCTACGTTGATCGGACTGGTTCGACCTGAAAATTATAAGGAAAAACAGGCTGCATGACGGTAGAGAAATATCTCTCACGGGTATGACAAGGGTTTGAAAGAAACGAGCCTATGTCAAAAAAAAGGGGGAGAACCAACAACCCGGGAAGATCCCGAAGGGGAAAGAAACCTCCCTAAAAGTATTAAAACGAAACACGGGCATGACCCCGGGAAGAAAACTACAGCAAGAAAAATCGAATGTAGTGAAAAACAAAACCCGGGTAAGAACCCGAAGAAAAAGCTAGCCTAAGCAAAGGATAACAGAAAACTCGGGTCGAACCCGGAGAAAGAACTAGCCTAAACTTGATCAAAACAATCCTAACAATATACAAACAAAACATACAATGAAGAAAAACACATAATCCTACTAGGGTTAGTAGCACCTAATGGAGAGTTCTAAGTTCACTATATGCAAAAAGCCAATTTTGGTCAATTGAAAAAGGTACCTTATGAATAGAGCCGGGTATATACTTCCCATACAGAACATGGTCAAACAATACACCCGAACTCTTTTACTGTGCCTATGATAGTGTGTACAGTCAGTAAGGTTTGCCCGCCTTCCCAACAATCCCTAAAACGGATGTACATTAAGGGCGTCAGGTCGACCAAGTAGGGGGGTGTAGACACCCCAATTTGACCCCGCCTAATCTTAGGCGAATCCGATGATGAAAACAGGAGGAATAGTGGCTCAGTACGATCCTCGGGAGTTGATCCAAGCTCAGTATTTGAACCCAGTCATCAAAAACCTTCAAAATCTCCGAAACTAATGAAATTGTACCAAACCATCGATAACTTGTTGCCCAAGTCATTGTCAGAAGTGGCGACCACCATGTTCATTGTGGCGGCCGTCAATAAAACCTCTTGGAAACCCTAGCCAAAAGTGGCAGCCACCAACTACAACATGGCGACCGCCAACTCACATTGTGGCGGCCTTCAATAGAACCTTGTGGAACCTTTTCCAACCCAGCGGCCGCCAACTTAAAATGTCCTAACGTGTCCCAAAACGTGTCAAATTGTCATTGGTTGAAGAATTCTATAAATACCGTACCCCGGCGTACGTTTTCAGGACAAATTTTGAGTGAGAGAGACTCTGCAGATATACCGAGCAATTTCGAGCCCCGACGCCGAAACCCTGCCGAGATACCGAGATCCGAGCCTCCGACAGTCCCAAACCCTAGCTTGGATCATTACCCGAGGATTGGATCGTTGAAGCACATTCCCAATTTGAGAATTCCCCGACAATCTAGGTATCTTGCTTAGATCCCCGATCTTTCTAAACTCCACTTCCTCTCTCTTGGAGTGATCGAGTTAATTTTCAATTTCAATTCACATTTTTTCTTTTTATTTACATAGTCAATCTAATTTGCTTCATGTAATTCGATTATTTTCTTTAATTGTTTAGTTAACTAATTTTCTCGCATTCACATTTAACACATTTGTTATTTTCTTTCTTTCATTAAATCATTACAACAGTGCTAACATTCTTTGACAATTACGACTAATCAATATTGTTAATTGTTATCATAATGCACTTACACGCATATGAATATAGTTGCCAATACTATATTTATATTTGACAATTAAATAATTACATTTTGATTTTTTTTATTTTTCTAGTGCTAGTTTAATATTATTTACTAGTCTATTCCATTGTCTCTTTTTTTTTTTTTTTGTAGTTTTCCTTACTGGCATTAGTTTAATTTCTAAACATTTATTTTTCTTTCTCTTTAATATTCAATGTTCCTTCATTAGTCTTTGTTTTTTATTTTCTTTCTCTCTTTTTTTAATAGTAGTGTAATTTTTCTTTTTAGTATTTTATTTCTTTTTCTTT
>JAUMHN010326252.1:0-18039 GCA_032360265.1 Heliamphora ciliata | reverse complement strand
TCGATCATCCCGTTGATCCCGCTTAATACACTCCAAGTGTACTAACACATCGAGCTCGAACATCGAATTCTCAAAACTTGAATTCGATCCGTTTGACCTAGCCAAGACCCGCTACTATAACGGTGTACTACAATCGTACTAATGGAATGTCCAGGTCCATTGCGATTGTCAGCCTACCTGTATAATCTGTCAGAACCTTTGACCCGATCTTCCGTGCAGGACGCACCGAGTCAAATACTGGACATAATATATGGACTATGCATTCATACTTCACAAATATAAATATGAAATCATAAATGCAAAATCATCTCAAAATATTTCTCATTAATATGCCAGGGATCTAGAATAAAATACATAAAAAGCATGACTTTTTAGTATACATTCCCAACATAAAACCCATTGGATGCAAGTGAATCTACAAGAAGAAGAGAGGAGCAGACGGGAAGGTTGAAACCTTCAAAGCTAGGCTTGTTACTAAAGGGTAAGTCTATCCAGATTCTCTTATCCATTGATACTCATTTCGATTATAAAATCTGGTAAATGAATGTCAAGACTGCTTTTCTTAACGGAAGTCTTGATGAGTGTATTTATATGATACAACCAGATGGATTAATTACAAAGGGATAGGAGCACATATTGTGCAAGTTTAAGAGATCCATTTATGAACTTAAGAAGTCATCAAGATCTTGGAACACTCGATTTGATCAAGCCATAAAATCTTATGGTTTTGATCATAGTCCAGATAAGTCTTGTGTGTACAAGAAGCGTGATGGAAGCATGATGATTTTTTTAGTAGTTTATGTAGACGATATCTTGCTCATAAAAAATGATGTGGGGTTATTATCTATGGTTAAAGTATGATTATCTAGGCAGTTCGATATGAAGGATTTGGGAGAAGCCAGCTACATTTTTAGGATCAAGCTTATGCGAGATTAGAAATAAAGGATGTTGGGCCTATCACAAGCAAAGTATATCGATGATATCCTTACTCGTTTTAGTATACAGAATTCCAAGAAAAGATTTCTACCTTTTAGGCATGGAATCACTCTATCCAAGGATCAGTGTCCTAAGACACTTGATGAGGTAGAGAAGATGAAGGCAGTTCCTTATACTTCGGCAGTAGGAAACCTCATGTATGCTATGTTTTTCACTAGACCCGACATCTGCTTTGTCGTTAGCATGGATAGCAGATATCAGTCTAACCCAAGGCAGGAGCATTGGATTGTGGTAAAAATATATAACCAAGTACCTAAAAAGAACTAAGGATTATATGCTGGTTTACCAAGCAAACATTCTAGTACCTTTGAGATACACAAACTCAGATTTTTAGTTAGACAAAGATTCCCGATAAAGATTCTCATAAGTCTACCTCAGGATATGTGTTTACCTAAGGAGGTGGAGCTATAAGTTAAAGGAGTATCAAATAGTATTGTATTGCTAATTCCATCATGGAGACCGAGTACTTGGCAGCTCCTGAAGCAGCCAGGGAGGCCATTTAGCTCAGGAACTTTCTATTGGATCTAAATGAGGTACCTTCAGTTCAATTGGCTATTTCACTTTATTGTGATAATAACAGAGCAGTTGTAAACTCGAAGGAACCAAGAGTCCACATGAAAAGAAAGTACATTGAGCGTAAGTATCACTTGATATGAGAAATTATACAGAGGGATGATGTTGCTGTGACGATGATTGCATCAGGAGACAACCTTGCAGATCCTTTTACAAATAGCTTACCGGCTAAGACTTTTGATAGTCATGTAGAGGGCATGGGAGTCAGATGTATGGCAGCATAGTTTTGAGTATAAGTGTGGGATTGTTAGGATTGGTATACTAAAAATTATATTTTTAGTATTTAATTTTATTTTTAATAAAATTAATTTTTTATTTTATAAGAATCTCTATGAGCAATGTAGGTATATTATTTCTTTTAATGTTATACATGGATGCCATTTATTTTGTACAATATTTAATATGGTGTGTAGAGTACGACTAGCACACAGAAGATCAGATTTTAGGTTCTTCCAGAATATAAGTTTTTATGTTAACAGTTTAGATAGAAATGGACATACCATCGGTATGACTATAGCATAGAGTTTTAGTATGCCTATCTTTGATTTAGCAAACGATTATCTAAAAAAAATTAACTGGACGGGCAAACGCCAAAACGGTCTCTATATAAAAACTTTTAATGACGAACAATCAAAATTAAACATGTGCATCCGAAGTTAATTTAGAATAATACCTTTTTACCGGTTGAATCTTTAATTATGATTTGAATCCAAGTTGAAGCGCCTGTTAGATCTTCTACAGTATTCATTTACGCGATTCCTAGATATAGTATGGGCTATAATCCTCTGAGAACTCGTACTGGCAAAACCTGGACAGCTTTAATCTTAAAGACAAGTTATGAAATTGGTTTAGTCTATCCGCATATTTATAGGGCTACGGTAGGGATCGGAGGATTAATTATGAGTAAGACCCAGTAGAACACAGACATGTATCAGCGATTTTCATAATTAAGCAAACCTCATAGCAGTATCTGCAATTATGGAAAACCACCAGTGGTTTTTGTAATTTTCATAAAACACTGAATTACAGTTCACACCACTAAAGAACTATAATTGCAGTCTGACCTATAATTTCAAAACCATCTAGCATTGAGCTTCTATTATTAAATGCTTACTATTTCTTCCCATGTTAAGATTCCTGATACTCGCCAATTAAATTTAATTATTGATAATTTAATTTAATCGGTATCTTGATATTCCTTAAGCCTTTACGCTTAACTTATTTGACCGCTGGATAATCAAATCCACCTGCAGGGTTTGGCCTTGTCAAAACTTATAAACTTCCTTAAAGGGGTATCGTCAATCTCGATCTTTCGGGACGTGAATTCCATCAATAGTTAATATTCGCAATATAAATAATACAGCTATCCAACTCACCGAGAATATAAACCCATATAAGATCACACCCTCTAATAAATCAAAATAACGAATATTCAATATATGCAAATCAATAATTATTTCAGGATTAAGAGGATAAGCACTATTCATAATAATCATGGGGTGTGAATTAATTTATATTATCAGTACAAAAATAATTACCCCAAATATCCCTTTAAATATTAACAAAGTGTACTGGTACATAGAGTTGAAACAATAGACAACGCTATTATCTGTTCCCTGTAACCAATACAGGACTACTAGAATTCTGTGCCACAATCGTACCGATGGTATGTGCATTTCCATCTAAAGTGTGAACATAAAACTTATATTCTATAGGAACCTAAAATCTGATCTTCTGTGTGCAAGCCGTACTCTATACACCAGATGAAATATTATATAGAATATCAAATATCCATGTATAATATTAAGGAAATGATATACATACATTGCTCATAAAAATTCTCATAAATTAAAAAATTAATTTTATTAAAATAAAATTAAATACTATAAACATGATTTTTAGTATACCAACCCTAACAATCTCCCACTTATACTCAAAAGTATACTGCCATACATTTGACTCCCATGCCCTCTACATGACTATCAAAAGTCGTAACTGGTAAGCTCTTTGTACAGTATCTGCAAAGTTGTCTCTTGATGTAAACCAACATATAATCCGTAGTCTTTTTCAGGTACTTGATTATATATATATATATATATATATATATATATACATATATATATATATTTTTTTACCGTAGTCCAATACTTCTGCCTAGGGTTAGACTAATATCTACTAACCATGCCAATGGCAAAGCAGATGTCGGGTCGAGTACAAAGCATAGCATACATGATGCTTCCTACTGCTGAAGCCTAAGGAACCACCTTCATCTTCTCTATCTCATCAGGTGTCTTAGGACTTGATCCTTGGATAGTGTGATTTCATGCATGAAAGGGAGAAATCTTTTCTTGAAATCCAGCATGCTAAAACGAGCAAGAATACCATCGATATATTTTGCTTGTGATAAGCCTAACATTCTTTGTTTCCAATCTCACACAAGCTTGATCCCAAAAATGTGACTGACTTCTCTCAAATTCTTCATATTGAATTGCCCAGATAACCATACTTTAATCGTAGATAATGCCCCCACATCGTTTTCGATGAGGAAGATATCACCTACATAAAGTACTAGGAAGATCACCACATTTCTGTCATGCTTCTTGTACACGCAGGACTCATCCGGATTCTGATCAAAACCATAAGACTTAATAGCTTGATAAAATTGAGTGTTCCAAGACCTTGATGCCTTCTTAAGTCCATGAATAGATCTCTTAAACTTACACAACATGTGTTCCTGGCCATTTGCAATGAATCTGTCTGGTTGTATCATCTAGATACACTCATCAAGACTTTCATTAAGGAAAGCTGTCTTAACATCCATTTGCCATATTTCATAGTCGAAATGAGCAGCAATGGATAAGAGAATCAAAATAGACTTAAGCCTGGCTACCGGTGAAAAGGTTTTCTCATAATTGATCCTTTCTTTCTGAGTGAACCCTTTAGCAACAAGCATAGTTTTGAAGGTTTCAACCTTCCTGTCTACTCCATTCTTTCTCTTGTAGATCTACTTGCATTCAATGGGTTTTAGCACTTCTAGTGGTTCTACAAGTTTCCAGACCTGATTGGAATATATAAATTCTATCTTTCAATTCATAGACCTTTACCAAAGATCTGCATATTTATCTTGAAGTGCTTCATTATATTTACAGGGTTCGGTATCTAGTTCTGTCGGAATCTTGTCAAAAGACTCTCTCAAGATCATATACTGATCAGGTTGATAAATAACCCTGCCATTACGACGAGGCACTACTTGTGTCTGTGTACTAGCAGTAACACGCGGTGCAGAATTTGAACCTTGTGTATCAGCACCCTATTCTTGATTTGCACTTGTCTCGATAATTCTCTCACTACGATGAGGCAATGGGATATCAGTAACATGTTGTTCCGTTCTACTAGTATTTCCTTTCAGTTCTTTCAGAATAATTTTTCTATTAGACCTGTGGTCCATAATATAATCCTCTTCAAGAATTGGGTATTGGTGCTAACAATGTCATTTTGATCCTGAGAATTATAAAATGAACCACCCTTCATTCTCTCGGGATACCCAACAAAGAAATAAACTTCTGTCCTCGATTCTAACTTACCTGCGTCTCCTTTCAGCACTTGTGTTGGACACTCTAAAATCCGAATGTGTTTCAGATTAGGTTTATGCCCGGTTCACAATTCTGTGGGAGTAGAAGGTACTGATTTAGAAGGTACCAAGTTTAGAATGTAATCCACTGTCTCTAAAGCAAGTCCACAAAACTAATCGAGTAAACCTGAATAACTCATCATGGACCTTACCATCTCCATAAGAGTCCTATTCCTTTTTTCTGCTACACCATTCTGCTGCGGAGTACCAGATACAGTCAACTGGGATATAATCTCCTCTAATGATAAATAGTCCTTAAACTCTCTAAAGAGGTATTTTCCACCATGGTTGGATCGTAGTGATTTGATACTTTTACCCAAACGCTTCTCTGTCTCTTCCTTAAATTCTTGAAATTTTTCAAAGCATTCAGACTTTCGGTGTATCAGGTAAATGTATCCATACCTTGAGTAGTCATCAATGAAACTGATGAAGTACTCAAAGCCACCTCTAGCCCGAATTGTTATAGGACCACGCACATCAGAATGAACTAACTCCAACAGTTCTTTAGCACTATAGCCTTTGGCCGAAAAGGGCTTCTTGGTCATTTTATCTTCTAAGCAAGATTCACAGGCTGGAAGTGCCTCCACTTCTAATGAACTCAAAGGTCCATCTTTTATTAGTCTGTTTATCCTTTTTAGATTAATATAACCTAAGCGTAAGTGCCAAAGAAATGTTTGGCGTACTAAAGAAGGAAACTTTCTCTTATATGGTAATATAAATGTATTATTCGTTTCAGTTAGTTGTAATATAGGAGAGATTGGAGTAATAACGTAAAGATCATCCACCAATGTACTAGAATAGATAATTCATTTATTATCCTTAATAACCACAGATTATTAAAATAAACCACATATTCTTCTTTAGCCAATCCAAAAATAGAAACTAAGTTCCTTATAATGCAAGGTACATAAAGACAATTTCTTAATATTAAAATATGATCTCACCAAAACTGAGTATGATATCTCCTACTGCTACTGCTGTTACCTTTGTATTATTGTCTATATACAGGTAAATCTCCCAATCACTAAGTTTGTCAGATTTTCTAGAACCCCTGTAATGAATTACAGATATGATTAGTGGCTTCCGTATCTACACACTGGGTACCGATAGATAACACCGCTAAATTTGTTTTCACAACTAGTGAACGAAAATTACCCTTTTTGTTTGTTTTCTAAGAAATACTGGACAGAGCTTTTTCCAGTGCCGTGTTTGGTTATCGTGAAAACATCTACATTTTGACTTTTTCACACCAGTCCGTTGCCCACTAACTACCCTGGAAATCGTGTTTTTTTGTTTCTGAACCTTTTTCTTCTTCATGTCTTTCGGCCCTGAGGAAGAACGTTTTTCAGGAACAAACATATTTTCTGGTATTGAAGGAATACCAATGGTAGTTAAAACTATATCTAAGTTACATGTCTAGTCAATAAAATTCGATCCTGTTATTTTGTTTTCTTTGAGTATTAAAGTGAGTGGGTTGAAAGCTATTTTAATCCCGAGAATCACATAATTAAATAAAATCGTTAATTACAATGAGCAAAACTTTGAATTTATTTTAATTTGGTTGCCTCTACCATTTTAAAATTAATTTTTCAGTAACCTGATAACCTGAGAATAGCATGCCTCGATGGGAGGACGTCTACTATCCATCATAAGACCAGACAGGCCTATTCCTTTTAATTTTACTATCTAGGCAACTGACCATGCCAAGTAAAATTAAATAGCTGACATAGTTTCAGTTCACTACATAATAGCAGTGACTCAGATGGAGAGAATACTATTATATACAGTTAAGTGTTAACCATCACCTATTCCTAAATCAATCGCTTCGCAATGAACCCTTCAGATGGAGAAGTGATCCACACTAACAATTATCTAAAATTATCCTCAAAAGAGATTTGTACTGATGATACCGTAATTAATCTATCTGATGGGGAGGAAGGCTTTACTGCTGACACACAAGGTTTAATTGCATTGCCTATAAACTAGTGATAAAGACCGCAGGATTTATCTGTGAATAAATTTTCTCTCCTACATAGATTTTCAAAATATTTTTTAGGATTATAAAAATCTATTTAATTAAAATAAATTTTTTAGTTTCGAAAGCCACACGATCTGAAAGAATTAAACATCTTTCTATCTACACAATTCCAAAGATTCTGGTTTATCAAATCATCTTTTTGTGTTTAAATGCGTGACAAATAAAATTTAATAAATACACAAATTTTTTTCTAGCTTTTCAGCTAAGGTAGTAATTAATGGCATTTATTTATTTTATTTTTCTTTTCATATCTTTTAAAAAATAATAATTTATTTCGATTAAATATTTTTTTATTTATTTAATTCAAAATCGAAAATTAATTTTCACATTTTTTCAAGATATCCGATTTTATAAAAAATTATCTTAAACATGATATTTTGTAAAAAATAAAATATTTAAAGTTTTTCTATTTAATTAAAATTAATTAATTAAAAAACTTAATTTTATTTTTCATTACAAAATATTTTAATTAAAATCAAAATTTTGAATTAATTAAATTAATAGAATAAACAAAACATATATGCAATCATCCACGCAGATCATATATATATAAATATGATATGTATATATCCTAATTTTATAATCCAAGTAAAACGCTAAAGCGTTTCAGTCTCTCGGAAGAGGATAAGCTGTAATAATCCTTTTTTATTTCTGATTCTTGTGTCTTGATTGCATTAGGATTCTCTGATACTATCTGATATATCAATATATATCAAATTAGTTCCGTATCTATCAAAAAATAACACAAAACACCCCTGGGAGGGAGAAACCCGCTGGCCCACCACCAGCTACTGCCGGTGTCACCTAGCCGCCGCCTTTAGGCAGCTCCTGCCGCCGCCTTTAGGCAGCTCCTGCCGCCTCATCTGAGCTTCATTCTTGACGAGAATTATACCATTGGAATGCTCTCAAAATATAAAATTTTTATGTCAAAAAATCTTCTAGAAAACTATACGAAAAAACATCTTGCACCACAAAAAATATTGTTGGCCGCAACAGCACTGCGCCGCCAACTTCTTGAGGCTTTTTCAACCTCTTCTCGAACTCTGTTTTCAACGTACTTTATAGCAAAATAAAGCTCTCAAAAAGTACTATTTTTCTATGAAAAAATGTGCTAAAAAACAGCTCAGAAAAGTATAAAAAAACTACGTGAAACTGACTGCCGCCGCTTTTGTGCGCAGCCACATGGAACTGCCAACTTCTCGAGGCTTTTTTGACCTCTTTTCAAACTCCATTTTTGACGTACTTTATATCGTTGAAAAGCTCTTGAAAAGTAGAATCTTTTTGTCAAAAAATTTTCTCGAAAATAACCCAAAAAGCTGTCAAAAAACTGCCTGAAAGCCACTATTGCCGCTGTCATATTTGCTGCTTGTTTGGATTGTAATTTTGGTTAAGTTTAAGGGGCATAAAAGAAGAGTAGTCAGTTTAAGGTCAGATGGCCGAATGACCAGTTTAAGGTCATGGAAAGGATCGATTGTTTTAGGGGTAATTTTTAGGTCATGCAAAGGTCGAGAAATCAGTTTAAGGTCGTGAGGAGGACGAAGGTTCAAAGGAAAATTTTAAGGTCATGCAAGGACCAACAAGTCAGTTTAAGGTGATAAGAAGGACCGATGGGACAAATATCAGTTTTAGGTCGTGAATGGACTGATTAGTCAGTTTTAGGTCACGAGGAGGACCAACGAGTCAGTTTTAGGCCATGAGAAGGATCGGACAGTTAAATATCAGTTTTAGGTCATGAAAGGACTGACTAATCATTTTTAGGTCATGAGAAGGACCGATCATTTTAAGGGGTAGAAAAGAAGAGTTTTGGCTAATCGAACCAAAACATAACGATCGTGACTTTTTAGAAGTAGCAACTTGAACTATTAACCATAGGATATTGGCGGTCTGTACATTCAAAAGTAGCGGCCATGTGAAACCTTTGGGAAAGGTTCAGGCCGTGGGAAACAAGAGCAGCAGCTTTGGCTCAAATGTTACGGCCATCACTTTTAAAGGAACCAAATATCGCGACCGCAAAGTTGATAACATAATAAGGGTTTGGGGTAGTTAAAAAAAACTTATTTGCACGAACTTCAAAAACTCTCTCTTTCTCTCCCAACTCTCTTGGTTCTTCTCAACTCTCTCCTCTCTCTCTCGGTCCTTTCTATCTTTTGGAGCTCTCACTCTATCTCTCGGAGCCCTCACACTCTCTCTTAGAGCTTTTGGCCATTAGAGATGTTTCTTCTTTTCTTTTTCTCTTTGTCTTTCTCGGCAATGGTGGGAGTGCACCATGGATTTGTTAGGGACGATACGGGTAGCGCGAGTGGTAGCGATGGCGGCACAGCTGGCGGTAGTGGTGTGGGAGTTGATGGCGACACTGTTGGTGGTGTAGGAACCAGCAGTGATGGCAGTGGGGTCGTGGTTGGAGGCGACGAGGGTGGTAGCGTCGCGGCTGGAAGAAGCGAGGGTGATGATGATCAGTTAATGGAGGGAGAAGGTGTGCCAGGCATGCCGGGGCACTTTGATCCTACCACTTACTTCTCACTCCACCACCACTTATGGCGACCAAGCATGAAGTGGTTTATTATTTGGACGTGGCTATGGAGCATGAGGTTCTCCTCTGCTGTCGGGAGGATCACCTTTTTGCCAAGAATCTCGAGGTAAGCCCAAAATCTTGAACTCTTTACTTGTTTTGTTGTTTGAAGGTTTACTTGGATGTTGAATTTAGATTACTTTTGCATGTTGGAACCTTGTTTGATATTGAATTGAATTGAATTGGAGTGAGCTTTGAACTTGAATTGAATATTGAATTGTATTAGATATTTGAGTTGAATTGAATTAGACTTGTGCTTTAGGATGATTTTCAGAGCCCATTATGGTCGGATGCGTCTTAATTTTTGTTTTACCGGTTTAGCATCGGGGTATAGAGGGATATGGTGCTGGACGATGTCGGGATCAATTCCGGGCATATTCTCATAAGACCATGCAAACACATCTTTGAATTCTTTTAATAAAGTTATAAATTGTTCTTATTCAGCTAAGGATAAAGAAGAACCAATTTTGACATTTTGCGGATTATTTTCATTACCCAGATTTATTGACAAAGTTTTTTCAATTATTGGTTGGGCACGCATTTCTCCTTCTCTTTTTATTAAAAGTTTTATTTCTTCAGGGACAACCCCGTCGAATTCAAAATCGTTAAAAAGTGTATGAAATAAATCAAACAAAGTAGGGTAACCAAAAATTTCGTTTATTTCATTAAAAACAGCGGGGATTACAAACTCGATAGCAAAAGAAGAGATGGGAGCACCAACAGATATGCCCTCGATTACAGACTCAGACTCGATTCCAGACTTGGGATAGATAATGTGCACATCATCAGACTCAACGGTCCAGTTCTTTACTTCCTTTGTGGCTGCGCCGATAATGAGCTGGGTACAGTCGGCCGGTGCGTCGAAACCCATCATGCAATAGTCTGATTCAGTTATGTATAGCTGAGTCATCTTCTCGACGAACAGCATTCCCAGGTTGGTACCATCGAGTTTTTCAGGCCAATCCTCTTTCTGAACCTTCTTTTCTTTCCCCTCTCCTTCCATTGTTTCTTCCTCCTTTGTGTCGGACAGCCGGTGGCAGAAAAAGATTTCAAACCCAGGTAACTTTTGATTGGTTTCTTCGTCAATCCACGGTTCTGCAAAGCCACAATACGGGAAGTCTTCCCCTTCCTTGATAAAGTATCCATTGAGTGTCCCGGAATAGTTAGCCTGTTGTCCCTTTCTAGGCCCTTTTAGATCTTCTTCCATTGGCTCATACCCAACACCAAAATGGTGCAAAGTTGGCAATACCTGAATGGGTTCCGGGACTCCTTGCAGTTTACGCCCCAATCTCATACCGGGAAAGAAGGACATTCTTCTCATCATGGTAACGGCCTTTGGGTTGACATATCTTCCTTCCTCATTCATTAGTGTTTGAACAGCCCTAGCTTCATCAAACTAAAAACCACTAAGCAACACGTCGTCTTCACTGTGCTGAACTTTTAGCAGAGTTGCGCCCTCTCCTCCCTTCGAGGAATGAATACTGTCCTCCCCATGGATGGTTAACATTGTTCCATTCTTTATCAATTTCAATTTTTGGTGAAGGGTAGAAGGTACCGCCTGAACATTCGGGTCATGTAACCACGGCTTTCCTAACAGCAGATTGAAGGAAGCCGGGACGTCTAGTACGTGAAACTCTACTGACGTTTCTAAAGGTCCTACTGAAACGACAAATGACACCAATCCCAGTACATCCCTTCTGGTGTTATCGTAGGCTCGCACCCTTTGATTACATGAAGTGAACTGGTCCGGCCTTATCCCTAAGCAAATGGCTGTTCTCAATGGGCAAACATTCAAGGCGGACCCATTATCGATGAGAGTTACTGGGACCCATTTTTCTAGGCACTTGATAGTGATGTGGAGCGGCTTGTTGTGACTTCTTCCCTCAGCAGGCAGATCCTTATCAGAAAAGGAAATAACCTTTGGTTCAGCGGCTGGTAGGATGTGCCCAATCAACTGTTCCAGGGTGGCCTCTATTTGGACACTGGCCTTATTCAAAACTTTCAACATAGCTTGCCTGTGTTTGTGTGAGGCCATCAGTATCCCCGAAATGCTGATGTTGGCTTGCGTCTTCTTTAATTGTCTCAACACTGCATCATCTTCCTCTTCTTGTTCTTTCTTCTTTTCTTTTCCACTTGGCTGCCCTCTTTCCAGTTGGGCTGGTTTGAAGTGTCGCCCACTTCTGGTGAGATGTTCTACACCCTCTTCAGGATCCCACAATCTTGTTATTGTGGTATTACCCTGCCGTAACACGTTCACAAGCAGAGGACTCTCGAATTCCCATTAACCACTTAGATTAGTGATCGCTAGTCTTCCTTTCCTTTCTTCGTCATCTTCTATAGCCTAGGTATTGTCGATTTCCTTCTAAATGTCCTCCTCGATAAAATTTATCTATTGTTCTCTAGTAGCCCAAAAATTAGTCCATTCGGCCCCGTCAGATTTCAACACGATCCTTACCAACCAATAGGATTGCATATCATCGACGTGTACCTCCTCCTCAAAAAGTTGGGAAAGAGTGATTCCATCAAGCACGTGACCAAATCCATAGGGTCGGGCCGGATAATCTAAGGGCCAATCGTCTTCTTCGTTGCACTCCTTCTCTTGTTGGTAGGCTTGGATTAGCGATCGATACCATTCCCAAGTGTTATCATTCCATTCCTCCATCCTACCTCAACTGTCTCTAATCATGACAAATGAACATGCTGACTGATCTTCAGTAGACACAACACGAGGGCGTGGTAACCGTGCGGAACAGATATGCTGACTTAGGTACTCTGATTCGTCCAAAGACATGAAATTCACTCCAGCTTGCCTGGCATGACTCAGGAGCGGATTAGTAGTGACATTCAGCTTTAGGGTAGCTGATGGAGGAGGGATCACTTTGTTATCAATGAGATTCTGGATCTCATGACGGAGTCTCATGCACTTGTCTGTTAAGTGCCCGTGGCCTTGGCGGAAGGCACAACATTGGGAGGCATTGTATCTTGGAGGAAGTGGATCAGGAACAGGCATGGGGTCTAAAGGCTTGATGAGAGCCTTCTCGACGAGTTGATTCAGGGTGGTGGATAAAGAAATATTGAGGGGAGTGAAGACCCTCCTCAGCTTTTGTTGCTGTTGGCCATTGTCTGACAGCTGAAGGCTGTTTGCTGGATGGGTGGAAGAAGAAGGATTTAAAAGGTTCACCTTGCCCGACCGAGCAGCGGATGGGTATTGGTTGGTTGTGGGGAAAGTCCTTCGTGCTGTCTTCTGACTGGGTTCTGCTTTCTCAATGTCACCGGATTGGATTGCGTCTTCTATTTGAATCCCGGCATCAAATAACTGCTTGAATATGGAGATCGGCTGTGTAATCAGATAGTATTTTAGGGCGGTTGTAGATTCTTTACTACCATCCTTACTTGCTCCTTTTCACAAGGTCGATTTGTCATCTTAGCAGCCTTACCCCTCCAGTGGGTCAAGAAATCAACGAAAGACTCCCTATTTTCTTGGCGAGTGGTCTCTGACTCACGAGTAGTTACATCTAACTCAACATTATAACTGTACTGGCTGACGAATGCCGTAGCTATGTCCTCCCAAGTTCTGGTCTTTGCTACGTCAAGGGAGAGGAAGCATTTTTGGGCTACCCCAGAAAGAGATCAGTGGAAGAGCTGGGCTTTTAGCTAGTCATCAATTCCCATTGGCAACAGGGTACCGACATACATTCGGAGATGAATTCTGGGATCTCCGGTTCCATCAAACTTTTCCATGTCAGGCATGTTAAACTTTTCTGGTAGCTTCGCCTCTGGAAACAGGCACAGACCACCTACATCCAGCATATATTCTTTTATTCCTTTAGCTTTCCTTTGCACTTTTTCCATCCGATTAATTTTCTCGACTAATGCAAATTCCTTAGACTAAGCGGTATTTTCCTCCTCAACTATCACTTGTCGAGGATTCCACGGTGGTGGTGGAACGACTTGTGGTCCATCGGGGACTTGATTGTCTTCCTAAAGGCCCTCAGCATTCTCATTCGTGTCATTTGGTTGCCCGTTCATGACGGGGATACAGGCTTGGATCGCCCGAATCTGTGCTTGGCACTTGGCACTCCACTTGGGTCTGGGTCTGCTGTATCTCAGTAATAGCTCTCATCAGGGCTGTCAGATTAACTTCATTCTCTGCTATATCTGTTGATCTGGAAACTCTGCAAAGTTTGCCCGATTCTAATCTTATCTAAGCTCGTGTCAACTGTACTGTCCCCGGATTAACGGTAACTCACAGAAAAACCTAATTCCATAAGCAGGATAATCAGTTTCAAACATTTTTTGAAAGAGTTCAGATAACAAACAACAAATCTTCCAGATACCCCAAACAGCAGAAGTTGAGATAATGCCCCTGTTAGGCTCAACATAACAACTGAACATATGAAAACCCAGGATAAGAACCAAAGGGAATGAATCAACTAAGTTCTAGAGGAAAGGCTTTATCTAGACGGACGGGTTCTGGCATGAAGATTATTCTATCCCTCAAGAGACTAGTTCGACCTATGAGAATAATCGGCAACATGATAGTAGGAGAACAATACTTTTATCACATAAGTCAAAAGAAAGAGGTTTGAAGCAAGCCTAGATAAAAAAAAATGGGATATAGAGTTAGCAACCTGAGAAGAACCCAAAAAGGAGAGAAACTATCTTAAAGGTCCAAAAACGAAACATAGGCATGACCCGGGGAAGAAGCCTAATATAACAACAGGGAAGAACCGACAAACCGAGAAGAACCCGAAGGAGAGAGAGAGGTGTTAGAACGAACATGGGCGTGACCCCGAGAAGAGGACTACAGTGTGAGGAACTAATCAAGGTAAAGGACGAAATCCAGGTAAGGACCCGAAGGTGAAAAACTAATCTATTCAAAGGAAAACGGAAAACCCGGGACAAAACTGAAAAAAGAACTAGCCTGATTCAAACAAACAATCATAACAATATACAGCCAAAACACACAATAAAGAAAAGCACATAATCCTATTAGGGTTAGCAGCACCTAATTGAGGGGTTCTAAGTTCACTATATGAAAAAGGCCGATTTTTGTCAATCGGACAGGGTACCTTCGGAATAGAGCCGGGTATATACCTCTCATGCCTGGAGTGGTGCAGGACATGGTCAAACAGTACATCCGAACTCTTTTACTGCACCTATGATAGCGTACAGTCAGCAATGGTTGCCCGTCTTCCCAACAATCCCCGAAACGGATTAACGTTCAGGGCATCGGGTCGACCAGGCAGGGGGGTTGAAGAACAATGTCTATGCATGCAAAAATGCAAGTAAGAAATTTTATTAAGAACCAATGATGTTTTCAAGTCTAACCCTCTTATTTGATTTTGAAAACCAATCCCCAGTAGAGTCGCCAGAAAATACCGTGGCTTTGAGATTTATGGGTCAGAAATAAGGAAAGTCAAAGATGTTTTGAAAAATATTTTAAGCACCTTGAAAATCAAATTTTCAAAATTTCATTTGTTGAAAATAGAGTCACCACTTAGTTTTTGAGAAAAACTAAGAAAAATAAAATTGGCTACTGATCTTGAAAACGTTAACCAGAGAAAAAGGGTTCAGGGGCTAAGATACGAATCGGAGAAGGTGTTAGGCACCCCGTTCACCCAACCATAAGGTTGGCCTCTACTAATCATCATTAGTTCTTTAATACAATTTCTCAAATGCATGCAAATAAAGAAAATAAAGGTAAAGAGAGAACATTCAAAATCAAGTATAGAAAATACATAAATTTTGTACATAACACTCCAAAATAAATAAGTGTCAAAAAAAATTCTAAATCCTATGACATGCAATTTCTATCTAAAGGATATATGAAATATATACCCACATGCAATATTGTTTAAACAATTAAAACTAGTATGCTTTAGTTAAAAGAATAAACATGTTAAGTTGCTAAAATTATCTAACTTGGATTGCACAAAAATGAACAACACAATTTTAAAATAAAGTAATTAAACCCTAAACTAATATGTACAATATGCATATTATTGAATTATCTAAAAGTATGTATATATTTTATGTTAAAGACTAACCAAAATAATAAAATCTAATAACAAATATTTTATATATTAATAAGTAAATATTTGGAACTCTAATTTGAAGAAGAAAGAAATAAAAGAAAATTTACAAGCCAAAGTAAAATGTTGGGAAATACTTGTTTAAACTACTAAAAGAAAAATTTATTATTTACATTTTATATTTTTTTGAACAAAACAAAATAAATGAAAAATAATAAAAATAAAATAAACAAATGAGTTTTTAATTATTGTTAGAGGAGAAAATTACACTATTAATTTGAAAGATTAAAATAAAAAAAATGAGAAGAACATTAACTAACATAAAAGGTACTTTTATTTGTTTTGTGCCTTTTTGTGGTTAATAAAAACATAAAATAAAATAAAAATACTATGAAAGACAAATTAAGTTAATAAAGGAAGAATTTAAAGAAAATTATATCTTATATTTTTAAGAGAAAATAGAAGAAAATAAAAGAGATGAAAAGAAGAAAAAAAATAGAATAGAATTTTCTTTTAAAGAAAAAATTATGATATTTTTTGTAATTTTTAGTTTAACAAAATAAAATAAAAGAAAGATAAAAAGGAATCATAGGAAAAGAAAATGAATTTTTTTTGTAAGAGAGATGAATGCTAATATTATAAGAAAAGAAATGCTAAATGGAACATTATAAGGAAAATAAAACCAATATTAAAAGAAAATAAAATAATAGAGAAGAAAATTACGCTAATAAAATAAAAGAAAAGAAAATAGAAAAAGAAAATTAAACTAAGAGAAAAATAAAGTAATGTATTTAATTAAAGTTATAATAAAAGAAAATAAAATGAAGTGCTTAGTAGAAGAAAATAGACTAACTAAAATGAAGAAAAGAAAATGGATGCTAGAACACTAAATTAACATAATAAGAAAAGTAAAAGAAATTTAAAATAAATGCTAATAAAGAAAATTAAATTAATGCCAGCAAAACAAAAAAGAACTAAAAATAATAATCATTTAACTTAAATGTGAAATGTAGTATTAATTACCACATTCACATAAATGTAGGTGCGTTGTTATAACAATTAACAACATTGTTAAGTTATAATTATTAAAGAATGTCAACATCATTTAATGATTTAATAAGTTTAATGTTGCTATGTAAATAACTAAGACAAGTAAACTAAATAAGCTAAAAATTGAACTTAAGCATAAATGAAATAACTATAAGCGATAAAGGAAGTAATAAAGTTAGCGTAGTTAAAGTAACCCGGTCACTCTAACAGAGAGGAAATGGAGCTAGAAGGACCAAGGATCCAAACAAGGTACCTGAATCGTGGAATCCTCAAATTGGGGAATGTGCCTCAATCCTCGGGTGGTGATTCCAAACTAAGGCTTCAAATGGCGGTAATGGAGGTTCGAGAGTCGATATCTCGGCAGGGTTTCGGCGTCGGAGCTCGGAATCGCTCGGTATATCAGCAGAGTTTCTCTCACTCAAAATTTGTACTGAAAACGTACGCTGAGGTATGGTATTTATAGAATTCTTCAACCAATGATGTGTTGCCACGTTTTGCGACACGTCAGGCCATTTGGAGTTGGCGGTCGCCATAATCAAAGATGGCGGTTGCCATGTTTTTGGAAGGTTCCTCAAAGTTCTATGGTGGTCGCCACAATGGAAGTGGGCGGTCACCATGATGGAAGATGGCAGTTGGCACTTTGGGCTAGGGCTTCTACAAAGTTCTATGCCGGGCGCCATGAAGAGAGTTAGCGGTCGCCTTACTTGGGCAGCAAGTTTCGATGGTTCATCAAAATTTCATTAGTACGAAGGTTTTAGGTTCAAATACCGAGCTTGAATCACTTTTCGAGGATCGAACTGAGGCACTATTCCACTTGTTTTCATCATCGGATTCACCTAAGATTGGGCGGGGTTAAATTGGAGTGTCTACAGCAACCAAACCCGGCACTGGAAAAAGCTATGTCCAGTATTTCTCAAAATGAAGAACAAACACGGTAATTTCTATTCACTGGTTGTGGAACACATGTTTAGCGGCGTTATCTACTGGTACCTGGTATGTAGATACGAGAGCCCTTAATCATGTCTGCAATTCATTGCAGGGGTTCCAGGAAACCCGACAACTTAGTGATTGGGAGATTTACCTACATATGGGCAATAATACAAAGGTAACAGCAGTTGTAGTAGGAGATGTCACTCTTAGTTTTGGT
>JAUMHN010326251.1:0-42103 GCA_032360265.1 Heliamphora ciliata | reverse complement strand
TTTTGGCAAGGTGTCAACCTTGATTGTTCAAAATGAGTTAACACTTTCATTTTGGAATTAAGAATTATTATCCAATTAAAGACGATTATTTATAGAAAATGAATTATGAAAATCATCAAAATCAATTAAAGAAGCCCTTGGGCTAACAATGAAAACTTGTAGCGATTTCTGCAATTTTCATAAAATACTAAATTACATTTCTCACGACTAATGAACTATAATTGCACTCTAAGCCATAATCTCAAGACTATTTTGCATTGAGCTCCTGTTATTAAATGCTTAACTCATCTCTCCACGTTAAGATTCTTGAAACGCATCATTTAAATTTAACTACTGACAATTTAATTTAATTAGCATCGTGAAATTTGTTAATCCCTTCTGCTTAACTTATTTAACCGCTGGATAATCAAATTCACCTGTAGGGTTTGACCCGGTCAAAACTTATAAGATTTCTTAAGAGGGTATCGTCAATCCCGATCATTCGAGATGTGAATTGCGTTAATAATTAAAATTCACCATATAAATAATATCGCTACCCAACTGACCAAGAATATAGACCCATATAAGATCACACTCTCTAATCAATCAAAATAACAATTATTAAATATACGTAAATCAATAATTATTTCAGAATTAAGAGCATAAACACTCTCACAATAGCTTCGGGTGTGAATTAATTTATATGGTCAGTATAAAATTAATTACCTCAATGTGTCTCGTAACCAAGGCAGGCCTACTAAAACTCTATGCTACAGTCGTACCGATGGTATGCCCATTTCTAACTAAACTGTGAACAAATACATATATTCTACAAGAACCTAAAATCTGGTCTTCTGTGTACAAGTCGTACTCTACACACCAGATTAAATACTGCACAGAATAAAGGACGTCCATACATAACATTAAAGAAATGATATTGCATATATTGCACATTAAGATTCTCGTAAAATAAAAAATTAATATTATTAAAATAAAATTAAATACTAAAACTAAAAAATAAACCATGTTTTTCAGTATACAACTCTAACAAACTCCCACTTATACTCAAAACCATGTTGCCATACATCTAACTCCCATGCCCTCTACATGACTATCAAAAGTCTTAGCCAGTAAGCTCTTTGTAAAAAGATCTACAAGGTTGTATCCTGATGCAATCTTGGTCACAGTAATATCACCCTTCTGTACAATTTCTTGTATCAAGTGATACTTTCGCTTAATGTGCTTTCCTTTCTTGTGGACTCTTGGCTCCTTCGAGTTCACTATTGCTCCGCTATTATCACAATATAGTGTAATAGCCAATTGAACTGAAGGTAGCACATCTAGATCCAACAGAAACTTCCTGAGTCGAACGGCCTCCTTAGCTTCTTCAGGAGCTGGCAAGTACTCGGCCTCCATGGTGGAATCAACAATACAGGATTGCTTGATACTCCTCTAACTTATAGCTCCACCTCCTAAGATAAACGCATATCCTGAGGTAGACTTACAAAAATCTTTGTCTGATTGAAAATCTAAGTCTGTGAACCCTAAAGGTACTAGACTATCTGCCTAGTAAAACAACATATAATCCTTAGTTCTTTCCAGGTACTTGATTATACTATTTACCGCAGTCCAATGCTCATGTCCTGGGTTAGACAAATATCTACTAACCATGCCAACGGTAAAGCAAATGTCGGATCTAGTGCAAAGCATTGCATATATTAGGCTTTCTACCGTCGAAACTTAAGAAACTACCTTCATCTTCTCTATCTCATCAAGAGTTTTAGGATACTGATCTTTGGATAGAGTGATTCTATGCCTGAAAGAGAGAAATCCTTTTTTGGAATCCTACATGCTAAAATGAGAAAGTATAACATCGATATACTTTGTTTGTGATAAGCCCAACATCCTTTGTTTTCGATCTCACAAAAGTTTGATCCCTAGGATGTAACTGGCTTCTCCCACATCCTTTTATCGTAGATAATGTTTTCACATCGTTTTCAATGAATAAGATATCATCTGCATAAAGTACTAGAAATATCATCACGCTTCCGTCACACTTCTTGTACACACAGGACTCATTTGGACTCTGATCAAAATCATAGGACTTTATGGCTTGATTAAATCGAGTATTCCAAGACCTTAATGACTGCTTAAGTCTGTAAATAGATCTCTTAAGCTTGCACAACATGTGCTCCTGGCTCTTTGATATGAAACTACTTGGTTGTACCATATAGATACGCTTGTCAAGACTTCCGTTAAGAAAAGCTGTCTTGACATCCATTTGCAAAATATTGTAATCAAAATGAGCAGCAATGGATAAGAGAATCTAGTAGACATGAGCATGACTACTGGTAAAAAAGTTTTCTCATAATCGATCATTTCTTTTTGAATGAACCATTTTGCAACAAGCCTAGTTTTGAAGGTCTTAACTTTCCTGTCTGCTCCTCTTTTTCTCTTGTAGATCCACTTGCATTCAATGGATTTTATCCCTTCGGGTGGTTCTATAAGTTCCCATACAAGATTGAAATACATAGAATCCATCTCTAAATTCATAGCCTTTTGTCAAAGATCTGCATCTTTGTTCTGAAGTGCTTCATTATAGTTACGGGGTTCGGTATCTACTTCTATCGGGGCCCTATCAAAAGACTCTCCCAATAACATATACCGATCAGGTTGATGAACGATCCTCCCACTATGACGAGGCACTTCATGTGACTGTATACTAGTAGTAATACGCTGTGCAGAATCTAAATCCTATGCATAAGCACTCTGTTCATAATTTGAACCTGTCCCGATAATTCTCCCACTACAACGAGGCAATGAGATATTAGTGACATGTGGTTCCTCTTCCGTTCTACTGGTATTTTCTCTTATTTCTTCTAGAATAATTTTACTAATGGGCCTGTGGTCCATAATATAATCTTCTTCCAAGAATCAGGCATTGGTGCTAACAATGACCTTCTGATCCTTAGGATTATAAAATAGACCACCCTTCGTTCCGTTGGGATACCCCACAAAGAAAAAAACTTCTGTCCTCAGTTTCATCTTACCCGCCTTTCCTTTTAGCACATGTACTGGATACTCCCAAATATGTCTCAGACTAGGATTATGCCCGGTCCATAATTCTATAGGAATAAAAGGTAATGACTTAGAATATACTAAGTTCAGAATGTATGCCATTGTCTCCAATGCAAGTCCCCAAAATAAATCGGGTAAACCTGAATAACTCATCATAGACCTTACCATCTCTATAAGAGTCCTATTTCTTCTTTCTACTACACCATTCTGCTACGGAGTGCCAAGTGCAGTCAATTGGGATATAATCTCTTCTGATGATAGGTAGTCCCTAAACTCTCCAAAGAGGTACTCTCCACTATGGTCAGATCGTAGTGATTTGATACTTTTACCCAGACGTTTCTCCGCCCTACCTTGAATTCTTTGAATTTCTCAAAGTATTCGAACTTACTGTGCATCAGGTAAATGTGTCCATACCTTCAATAGTTATCAATGAAACTGACGAAGTACTCAAAGCCACCTCTAGCCCAGATTGCCATAGGACCACACACATCGGAATAAACTAGTACCAACAGTTCTTCAGCTCTATAGCCTTTGGCCGAAAAGGGCCTCTTGGTCATTTTATTCTCTAAGCAAGATTCACAGGCTAAAAGTACCTCCACTTTCAATGAACTCAAAGGTCCTTCTTCTACCAATCTGTTTATCCTTTTTAGATTAATATGACCCAAGCGTAAGTACCAAAAAAATGTTTGGTTCATTAAAGAAGAAAACATTCTCTTATATGGTAAATTAGATGTGATATTCAACTCAATTAGTTACAGTGTATGAGAGATTAGAGTAATAACATAAAGATCATCCACCAATGTACCAGAACAGATAACCCGTTTATTATCCTTAATAACCACAGAGTTATTGAGATAAACCAAGTATCTGTCTTTAACCAACCTAAAAATAGAAACTAAGTTCCTTCTAATGGAAGGTATATAAAGACAATCTTTCAATATTAAAACCCGATCTCTACTAAATCTAAGAGTGGCATCTCCCACTACAACTTCTGTCACATTTGTATTGTTGTCTATATGCACGTAAATCTTTTCATCACTAAGTTGTTGGGTTTCCTAGAACCCCTATAATGAATTGTAAACATAATTAGTGGCTCTCGTATCTATACACCAGGTACCGATAGATAACATCGCTAAACATGTCTTCAGAACCAATGAACAGAAATCACCCTAATTGTTCAGCTTACTGAGATAAACTCGACATTGCTCTTTCTAGTGTCGTATCTGGTTGTAGTGAAAATATCTGCCTTTCATCTTTTTCACACCAGTCCATGGCCCACTAACTACCCTGGAAACTGGGTCACCCTATTTTTAAACATTTTTTTTCTTTATGCCTTTCGACCTTGAGGAAGTACTTTTTTCAGAAATAAACACATTTCTTGGCATTGAAGGAATACCCTTGGTAGTTAAAGTTATATTCATATTATTTTTTCAGTCAACAAAATTTAGTTTCGTTAGTTTGTTTTCTTTAAGTATTGAAACAAGTGGGTTGAAAGTCATTTTAATCCTGAGAATCATATAATTAAAAATACCGTTAATTATCACGAGAAAAATTTTGAATTTATTTTAGTTTGATTCCCTCTACCATTTTGAAAGAAATTCACCAGCAGCCTGGTACCCTGTAAATAGCATACCTCGATGGGAGGACATCTCCTATTCATCATATGTCCAGATAAGCTAATTCCTATTAATTTTACTATATATATAACTAACCCTGCCAAGTAAAATTAAATAGCTGACATAAATTCAATCCAGTATATAATAGCAGTGACTCAGATAGAGATAATACTATTATATACAGCAAAGTATTAACCATCAACTAATCTCAATGAACTCTTCAGATGGAGAAGTGATCCACACTAACAATTATTCAGAATTATCCCTAAATGAAATTTGTACTGACGATACTGTAATTAATCTATCTAATGGGGAGAAAGGCCTTACTGCCAACATACAAGATTTAATTACATCGCCTACAAACTGGTGATGGAGACCGCGAAATTTATCTATGAATAAATTTTCTCTCCTACTTAGATTTTTAAAACATTTTTTAGGGTTATAAAAATTCATATAATTAAAATATATTTATTAATTTCGAAATCGACACGATCTGAAAGAATTAAACATCTTTCCGTGTACACGATTCAAAAGATTTCGATTTGCTAAACCATCTTTTCATGTTTTAGTGTATAACAAATAAATTTTAATAAATACACAGTTTTTTCTTCAGCTTTTCAGCTAAGGTAGTGATTAAAGGCATTTAATTATTTTATTTTTCATTCCATATTTTTTGAAAAGTAATAATTTATTAGATTAAATATTTTTTTATTTAATTAATTCAAAATTCGTAATTAATCTCCACGTTTTTCCAAGATATCCGATTTTATAAAAAAAATATCTTAAATGTGATATTTTGTAAAAAAATAAAATATCTAAAATTTTTTCAATTAATTAAAAACTTAACTAAAAAAGCTTAATTTTATTTTTAATTACAAAATATTTTAATTAAAATTAAATTTTTTGAATTAATTAAATTAGCAGAAGAAATAAAATAGATATACATCATCCACGCAGATAATATGAATATATATGCAAGATATATATATATATCCCAATTTTTTGATCCAATTAAAATACTGAAGTGTTTTAGTCTCCTGTTGAAAATAGGTTATAATAATTTTAGTTTCTGTTGGCTTTATGTATCCTGATTGCATCAGGATACTTTGATACACATTGATATATACAGATATATCATATCAATATCAAAACACAATAGAAAAGTCAAGCCAAGATAGCCCGGGACAGCCCACCACCGCTGGCCACCTTGCACTTGCTGCCACCTTGGTGCTCCATTTTCAACGCCGTTTATACTGAAAAATAGCTCTCGAAAAGCAGTATTTTTTGTCAAAAAATTAGTCCAAAAATAGTTCCAAAAACAGTCGAAAAAATAGCCCAAAGCCGCTGCCACCCCTAACAGCCGCCCCTTTGGTTCTGCCGTCCAAAAATAGTTTTCCTCTACTATTTTGGTACTATTTTTTCCATTTTTTGGACTATTTTTTCAATGGTATTTTACTGCTATTGTATGCCAAACAATTTGTTCAAAATCAGTCTCAAAAATATCAAAAACAACTATCAAAAAACAGCCCTGAACTGTCACCGATAGTGCCACCGGCAGTGCCGTGCTTGTTCTTCGTGTTCTTGGATATTCAACTTGTTCTTAAATGTACTAAACAGATATTTAAAAATAAATATCTAGCTATTACATCGTAACCAATATCTCGTAGGCTCACATTCAATCTAGAAAAAACATAATCTATCACAATGAACTCTCGTAAATAAAAATATAATTAAATCATCATCCAAACCATTCAATAAGAGAAGAAAAATATGATGATCATAAAATACGGATTAGAATACCTACAAAACAAAGTTAGTACAGTTCTAAAACTACCCGGTCTCGATAAATTATAAACAAAAAAATAAAATTACTCTGATACTAAATTATTGGAAGCAAAACTGGCAAGAACATTATTTTTGTAAATGATTTTCGATAAAAAAAATAACTAGACGTGCAATCGCCGAAACGAGCTCCAAATAAAAATTTTGATGTCAAACGATCAAAATAAAAATCCGTGCAACCACAGTTAATTTAGAAGAATATCTTTTTACCGGTTGATTCTGCAACTACGCTTTTATTTTCGAAATGAAGTTCCTGTCAAATCTTCTACTGTATTCTCTTATGCGATTTCTGAACGTGGTGTGGGCTACAAACCTTCGAGAACTCATACCGACACAACCTAGTTAGCTTTAGTCTTCAAGATAAGTTATGAATATGGCTTAGCCTACCCGCATATTTATAGGGTTACAGCAGGGACCTGTGGAGTAAATATGACAAAAACTTCTAGTATAACCCAGATACATATTCTGCGATTTTCGCGATTAAGAAAATCTCTCAGCGGTATCTGTAATTGTGAAAACCTTGCAGTAATTTCGGTAACTTCCATAAAATACTAAATTACAGTTCACACTACTAAAGAACTGTAATTGCACACTAAACCATAATCTCAAAACCTTCTTGCATTTAGCTCCTATTATTAAATACTTTAACTCATCTCCCCACATTAAGAATTTCGATACTCGCCAATTAAATTTAATTACTGACAATTTAATTTAATCGGTATCTTAAAATTCTTTAAACCCTTCCGCTTAACTTATTTGACCGCTGGATAATCAAATTTACCTGTAGGGTTTGACTCGATCAAAACTTATAAGTTTCCTTAAGAGAGTATCGTCAATCCCGATCATTCGAGACGTAAATTTTGTCAATAATTAATATTTACTATATAAATAATATTGCTATCCAACTCACCAAAAATATAGACACATATAAGATCGCACCCTCTAATGAATCAAAACAACGACTGTTAAATATACGCAAGTCAATAATTATTTCAAGATAAGAGTATAAGTACTCTCATAATAACATTGGGGTGTAAATTAATTTTTATAGTTAGTATAAAATTAATTACCCAAATGTGTCCCGTTCAATACACACAAAATGTACAAATACAAAGAATCGGAATAATAAACAACGCTATTATCTTTTCTCCGTAACCAAGACAGGTTTACTAAAACTCTGTGTTACAGTCGTACGGATGGTATAACCATTTCTATCTAAACTTTGAACAAATACTTATATTCTGTAAGAACCTAAAATTTGGTCTTTTGTGTGCAAGCCGTACTCTACACACCAGATTAAATACTGTACAGAATAAAGGGCATCCATGCATAACATTAAAGAAATGATATTGCATACATTGCTCATTAAGATTCTCATAAAATAAAAAATTAATATTATTAAAATAAAATAAAATACTAAAACCAAAAAATAAACTATAGTTTTTAGTATACAACTCTAACTGCACAGAGAGTGTCTATGCATTGCACGTGGCATAAAACAGACTTAAGTGAATAAGATATCTAGGATGGAGACCATAACCTATTGGTTTTAGGCTAGATTTATCATCTTTCATCCTCTAGACAAGTGATAACTCTAAACAGAATATACTGGACATCAAGAATGAATAACAGAGAGCTTAAAACACATTTATATACTATTGATCTCTCAACAATTACACGGCCGTAACAAAGGGGATGACGGCCATGACAAATATGAAGAAAAAGCAGGCGGCCGTAACATTTACACAACCTCGAAATCATGCAAATATGAATGTATATAGAATGAAGACCATGACCCATTTGTTCCAGGCTAGATTTACCATTTATTACCCAACAGAAAACTAAACAGAGATATAAAAAAGAAAAGAAAATACTAAACAGAGTAATAAAAGAATGTACAAACTTGAAATAAACAAATAAGATAGGGCTTTGAAGAGGGTTTTTGTATTTCTGGCCTTAAAACGATGTCACGACCATAACACAAAGATGTTATAGCCGTCCATATAAAGAGGGATAAATGTACTGGTTTATATAAAAAGGACACGGTCACCATTGTGAGTTTAACAGAACATACGACCGTGACATAATAAAGTTACGGCCGTTATGTTCCAGAACCTCAGTAACCTTTTGGTGTGTTCAGTGTGCTTGTAAGCATTGAAACAGGATGTAAACAACTGTAAATATATGAAACAGATGGCTATAAATATATTGATAATAATGAAAAACTTGGAGGAAATAAATATTTACATTGAAATGAAAGGTAAATAAGTAATAAAAATAATGGAAACTTTATCCACGACACCTCGGGGAAGAAGATGAGGGTTTAAGAAAGTCATGGTATACTAAGGTTACCTCGTGTGAATATCCACCTCGAATGGTCCCTCGGTGGTGAGAATATGATACCTCTAAGCCAATCTATGTGTTCCAAGAACTCTTCCAGGGCAAGCAAGAACATGAACGAGACTCGGGGAGTATGGAATGGATAGGAGAATATCGAGTGGGGGAGTATTTGGGTAGAGTTTTGGTATCTAGGTCTTTTTCCCTCTTCTTTTTTTCTGCTTGGAATTGCGGCCTATCTATAGGCAAGGCGAGCAACACAGACCCCTTCTGGGATGATGCTACCTGTCCAAAAAGGGGTAAAAGTAACGGCTGCTACCTTTTTGATTTTGTACAATGCAGGTCGTTACCTTTATGGTGGTGAAAAGGACAACCAAGAGATTTAAAAGTCACGGCCTGGATAAAAAGGAAATAGCCATGACAAAGAAAGTCATAGCTTAATTTAAGGTTTTTAAAAAGGTCACAGCCGTTAGAGTAAGGACACAGCCTGTTCTAGCGTTTTCAAAAAGGTGGCGGTCATGTGGATAGGAATGTCACGACCTGAAGGTTTTTTTTAGGATTTTTGGGTTTTAAGCCATATTCGTAATTTTGTGTGCTTGAGAATATCCTTGAGCATGATTCTCATACTTTCGTCATTGGGGCATATTCGAGATGGGTGCCTAAGATTTGGCTTGATCAAATTGGGCTGTCTACAGGATCTGACCCAATGAGTCCCCTTATATAGGGCCCAAAAGGAGAGAGAACCACATAATCAGCTCTGTTTTTCGCGCTAAAAAGCTCTGCAATCAAACTTCACGGGCATGAACTCCAATCTTCTAGGCCACGAACCTTTCAAACATCATGGCTGCGAGATTTTTCCTCACAGCTTATCCTTTTTCCTGTAGAAAATTTCTGACAGCATGTCCCTTTTTTGCTAGCATCCTTACCAGGAACCTGTTAGCAACTCGCAACACAAAAATAGGCTCGCAGGGCAAGCTATCAACTCACAAGCATACATTATGCATAATAAAATATTCGAGTGATCGAAAACATGTTTTCATATGTATGAAAAAAGACAAGAATTCATAATGAACATAATGTAATTTAAGGCACGAAGGCCTATTCCAATCAAAACAGTAATGTATACATGCGCAGTGCATCAAGTGTAACAGCGGGCAGACCCAAGTAAAGAAATAAGCACGCAGGCCTCCATGTACAAAAGAGAAAAGAAAAGAAGAACGAAGCAGCAAGGGTCGTCACTTGCACCAAGTCCTCTCCTTCTCTTCTAAAATCCTAGTCATATGCGAAGCATTGTCTAGGACCCAAGTTTGTCAGACGATTCTTAGATTTTTTCAAGCCCTAAAGGATCAGGCATTCCTCTCTTTTAAACCTTAGTCATGTGCGAAGCATTGTCTAGGTCTTAGGTTCGTGAGTCAATTGTTAGGTTTTTTCCAAACCCTAGAAGACTAAGCATCCTTCTCTTTCAAGCCCTAGTCATATGCAAAGTATTGTCTAGGTCATGAGTTCGTGAGCCCATTCTTAGGTTTTTTTTCAAGCCCTAGAGAACTAGACATCCCTCCCTTCTAAACCCTAGTCATATGCGAAGCATTGTCTATGTCCCAAGTTCATGAGACGATTCTTAGGATTTTTTTCCAAGTCCTAGAGGACTAGGCATCCCACTTTTCTAAAGCCTAGTCATATGTGAAGCATTGTCTAGGTCCTAAGTTCGTGAGATGATTGTTAGGTTTTTCCCAAGTCCTAGAGGACTAGGCATCCCTCTCTTTCAAACCCTTTCAAACCCTAGTCATATGCGGAGTATTGTTTAGGTCCTAAATTCGTGAGAAGATTCTTAGGTTTTTTCCCAAGCCCTAGAGGACTAGGCATCCTTTCTTGTAAACTCTAGTCATATGCGAAGCATTATCTAGATCCTAAGTTCGTGTGACGATTCTTAGATTTTTTCCCAAGCTCTAGAGAACTAGGCATCCCTCTTTTCCAATCCCTAGAAGACTAGGCATCTATCTCTTCCAAACTCTAGTCATATGTAAAGCGTTGACTAGGTCCTAAGTTTTTGAGACGATCCTTAGATTTTTTTCAAGCCCTAAAGGACTAGGCATTCCTCTTTTCTAAGCCCTAGAGGACTAGGCATCCCTCTTTTCCATGCCCTAGAGGACTAGGCATCTCTTTTTTTCCCAAGCTTTAGAGGACTATGTTAGGGTTGGTATACTGAAAATCATATTATTAGTATTTAATTTTTTTTCAATAATAAAATTAATTTTTTTTATGAGAATCTTTATGAGCAATGTATGTATATCATTTCTGTAATGTTATGCATAGATGTCCAATATTTTGTATAGTAATTAATCTGATGTGTAGAGTATAGCTTATACGCAGAAGATCAGATTTTAAGTTTTTGCAGAGTATAAATTTTATGTTAACAGTTTGTATGGAAATGGGGTATACCATCGGTACGACTGTAACATAGAGTTTTAGTATACCTGTCTTGGTTATGAAGAATAAATAATAGCGTCGTCTATTGTTCTGACTCTCTCTACTAGTACACTTTGTGTGTATTGAACGAAACATTTGGAATAATTAATTTTATACTGACTATATAAATTAATTCACACCCCAAGGTTATTATGAATAGTGTTTATCCTCTTAATCCAAAAATAATTATTGATTTGCATATATTTAATATTCGTTATTTTGATTCATTAGAGGATGCGATTTCGTTTAGGTCTATATTCTCGGTGAGTTGGACAGTGGTATTATTTATATAGTGAATATTAATTATTGACGGAATTCACATTTCGCAAGATCAGGATTGACGATTCCCCATTAAGGAAGCTTATAAGTTTTGACCGAACCAAATACTGCAGGTCGATTTGATTATCTGACGGTCAAATAAGTTAAGCAAAATGGCTTAAAGAATATTAAGATGCCGATTAAATTAAATTGTCAGTAATTAAATTTAATTGGCGGGTATCGAAAATCTTAACGTAGGGAGAAATGGTAAGCATTTAATAACAGAAACTCATTGCTAGATGGTCTTGAGATTATTGATCAGAATATAATTATAGTTCTTTAGTGGTACGAAGTGTAATTCAGTATTTTATGAAAATTACAGAAATTGCTACTAGTTTTTCATAATTGCAGATACCACTATGAGGTTTGCTTAATTGCAAAAATCGCTGATAAATGTCTGTGTTCCACTGGAAGTTTTACTCCTAATAACTTCTCAGGTCCCTGCTATAGCCCTATAAATATGCAAATAAGCTGAACAACTTTCATAACTTGTCTTCTAAGTCTAAAGTTGTCTAGGTTCTGCCGGTACGAGTTCTCAGAGGATTATAGCCCACACTATGTCTGGGAATCGCATAAAGGAATACAGTAGAAGATCTGACATGAACTTCAACTTGGATTCAAATCATAGTTGAAGATTCGATCGGAAAAAATGTATTCTTCCAAATTAACTTCGGATGTACGGGTTTTATTTTGATCGTTCATAATCAAAAGTCTTATCTGGAGCCCATTTTGTCGTTAGCCCGTCCAGTTAATTTTTTTAAATAATCTTTTGTAAAAACAAAGATTTTGGCAGTCTTGCCTCCAACAATTGATATCAGAGCCATTTTATTTGTTATTTTAGGTTATCAAGGCCGCGTAGTTTTAGAACTGTTGCTAATTTTATTTTGCAAGCATTCTAATTTCGATTTTATGATCGTCATTTATTATTCATGTTTGATTGAATGGTTTGTGAATGATGATGTTTTTTAAATCACAGGGGTTGACTGTGATAGATCGAATGTGAGATTTCGGGACATAGAATCGATGTAATAGCTAATTTTTATATTTAAAATATCTATTTAGATTATTTAAGAATAGATTGAATATATTCAAAAACACAAAGAACGAAGGCGGCGCCAATAGTGGTTCGCGATGTTTTACGGGCCACGGATCGTGGAAAGTTTTTAATAGTTTTAAACTATTTTTTCTAGTCAATTTTTTTTACAGTATTTATGA
This sequence comes from Heliamphora ciliata, assembly GCA_032360265.1. NCBI lineage: Eukaryota > Viridiplantae > Streptophyta > Magnoliopsida > Ericales > Sarraceniaceae > Heliamphora > Heliamphora ciliata. The sequence goes on along the minus strand of JAUMHN010326251.1, from coordinate 29,252 downwards.
ATAAAAAAACATCATAAAAATTAAGTCAAAAACAGTGAGGAAAAATACCAAAATAGCCCGGTTCCAGCAGCTTTTCCAGTGGTGGTTCGGCGGCGGTTTTTATGATTTTTTATACCCTTTCTTGGACTATATTTTAGGTTATTTTTTAAACATAAAATAGCAGTAAAACATACCTCAAAATACTGTCAAAAACTAGAAAAAAAATTGGGCCAAATCACAACCTAAGCAGGCAGCAAACAGGCCGGCGGCGGCGGTGCCTGGCGACATGGTTCGGGGCTATTTTTAGGGCTGTTTTGTGTTAGGGTTGGTATACTGAAAATTACGTTTTTAGTATTTAATGTTATTTTAATAAAATTAATTTTTTATTTTATGAGAATCTTTATGGGCTATGTATGCATATCATTTCTTTGTTATGCATGGATGTCCAATATTTTGTAAAGTATTTAATCTGGTGTGTAGAGTACAACTTACACACAGAAGATCAGATTTTAGGTTCTTACTGAATATAAGTTTTATGTTCACAGTTTATATGGAAATGGTCATACCATCGGTATGACTATACCACAGAGTTAAAGCAAACTACCAATAGTATTCCTTCAATACCAAGAAATGTGTTTACTTCTGAAAATGGTTCTTCGTCATGGCCGGAAGGCATGAAGAAGAAAAAAGTTTAAAAATAGGGAGGCACGATTTTCAAGATAGTTAGTGGGCCACAGATTGGTGTGAAAAAGTCAAAAGGCATATGTTTTCACAGTAACTAGACACGGCACAAAAAAAAGCTATGTCCAGTATTTCTCAGAAGGTAGAACAAATAGGGTAATTTCTGTTTAGTGCTAATGGAAACATGTTTAGTGGTGTTATCTACCGGTACCTAGTGTGTAGATACGGAAGCCACTAATCATGTCTGCAATTCGTTGCAGGGGTTCTAGGAAACCCGATAACTTAGTGATGGAGAGATTTACCTGCATATGAGCAATAATACAAAGGTAACAGTAGTTGCAGTGGGAGATGTCACTCTTAGTTTTAGTGGAGATAGGGTTTTAATATTAAGAGTTTGTCTTTATGTACCCTCCATTAGAAGGAACTTAGTTTACGTTTCTAAAATGGATAAAGACGGATATGTGGTTTATTTTAATAACTACGTGGTTATTAAGGATAATAAACAGGCTATCTGTTCTGGTACATTGGTGTATGATCTTTATCTTATTACTCTAATCTCTCCTACACTACAACTAACTAAAATGAATAGCACATCTATCTTACCATATAAGAGAAAGTTTCTTTCTTTAATGAACCAAATATTTTTTTGATACTTACGCTTGGATCATGTTAATCTAAAAAGGATAAACAGACTGGTAGTAGATGGATCTTTGAGTTCATTGAAAGTGGAGGCACTTTCTATCTGTGAATCTTACTTAGAGAGTAAGATGACCAAGAAGCTCTTTTCGACCAAAGGCTATAGAGCTAAATAACCGTTAGAGCTAGTTCATTCTGATGTGTGTGGTCCTATTATAATCCGTGCTTGAGGGGACTTTGAGTACTTCATTACTTTCATTGATGACTACTCAAGGTATGAATACATTTACCTGATGCACCATAAGTTTGAATGCTTTGAGAAATTCAAAGAATTCAAGGCAGAGGCAAAGAAGCGTTTGGATAAAAGTATCAAACCACTACGATTCGACCGTGGTGGAGAATACCTCTTTGGAGAGTTTAAAGACTACTTGTCATCAGAGGGGATTACATCCCTGTTGACTACACCTGGCACTCTGTAGCAAAATGGTGTAGTAAAAAGAAGGAATAAGACTTTTATGGAGTTGGTAAGATTCATGATGAGTTATTTAGGTTTACCTGATTCATTTTCGGGACTTTCTTTAAAGACAGCGGCTTACATTATGAATATGGTACCTTCTAAGTCAGTACCTTTTACTCCTATAGAATTGTGGACTAGGCGTAAACCTAGTCTGAAACACATTCGAATTTGGGGGTGTCCATCACATGTGCTTAAAGGGAACACAGATAAGTTAGAACCAAGGACAAAGGTTTATTTCTTTGTGGGGTATCCCAAGAGAATGAAGAGTGATCTATTTTATAATCTTAAGGATCAAAAGGTCATTGTTAGCACCAATGTCCGATTCTTGAAAGGGGATTACATTATGGATCACAAGCCCAATAGCAAAATTGTTATGAAAAAACTGAGAGAAAATACCAGTAGAACGGAAGAACAAGTCACTGACATTCTATTTCGTCGGAGTAGTGGGAGGATTATCGGGACAGGTGCAAATCAAGAACAGGATGCTAAAGCACAGGTTTCTGATTCTGCACAACATGTTACTACTAGTACACAGACACAGGTAGTACCTCGTCCTAGTGGGAGGGTTGTTCATTAACTTGATCATCAACCTGATCGGTATATGTTCTTGAGAGAGTCTTTTGATAGATTCCCGATAGAACTAGATACCAAACCCTGTAACTACAATGAAACACTTCAAGACAAAGATGCAGATCTTTGGCAAAGGACTATGAATTTAGAGATAGAATCTATGTATTCCAATCAGGTTTGGAAACTTGTAGAACCACTAGAAGGGATAAAATCCATTGGATACAAGTGGATCTACAAGAAGAAGAGAGGAGCAGATGAGAAGGTTGAAATCTTCAATGTTAGGTTTGTTGCTAAAGGGTTCACTCAGAAAGAAGGGATCGATTATGAGAAAACTCTTTTACCGGTAGTCATGCTTAAGTCTATCGAGATTCTCTTATCCATTGTCGCACATTTCAATTACAAAATCTGGCAAATGGATGTCAAGACAGCTTTTCTTAATGGAATTCTTGATGATTGTATCTATATGATATAACCAGACAGATTCATTGCAAAGGGCCAGGAACACATATTGTGTAAGCTTAAGAGAACCATTATGAACTCAAGTAGGTATTGAGGTTTTGGAACACTCGGTTTGATCAAGAAATTAAGTCTTATGGTTTTGATTAGAGTCCGGATGAATCCTGTGCTTACAAGAAGCGTGATGGAAGCGTGGTGATCTTCCTAATACTTTATGTAGACGATATCTTGCTCATTGAAAATGATATAGGGGCATTATCTACGGTTAAAGTATGGTTATCTAGGCATTTCGATATGAAGAACTTGGAAGAAGCCAGCCATATTCTTGGGATCAAGCTTGTGCAAAATTGAAAACAAAGGATGTTGGGCTTATCACAAGCAAAGTATATTTATGATATCCTTACTCGTTTTAGCATGCAAGATTCCAAGAAAGGATTTCTCCCTTTCAGGCATGGAATCACTCTATCCAAGAATCAGTGTCCTAAGACACTTAATGAGATAGAGAAAATGAAGGCGGTTCCTTATGCTTCGGCAGTAGGAAGCCTCATGTATCCTATGCTTTACACTAAACTCGATATCTGCTTTTCTGTTAACATGATTAGCATGGTTTTGAGTATAAGTGGGAGATTGTTAGGGTTGATATACTAAAAATTATGTTTTAGTATTTAATTTTATTTTCGTAATAAAATTAATTTTTCATTTTATGAGAATTTTTTTTAGCAATGTATGTGTATCATTCCTTTAATGTTATGCATAGATGTTCAATATTAGGTATAGTATTTAATCTGGTGTGTAAAGTACGACTTACACACAGAAAATCAAATTTCAGGTTCTTGTAGAATAAAAGTTTTATATTCACAATTTAGATGGAAATGGACATACCATCGGTACGACTGTAGCACAGAGTTTTAGTAGGCCTATCTTGATTACGGGTGTAGACACCCCAATTTGACCCCGCCTAATCTCAGGTGAATTCGATGATGAAAACAATTAGAATGGTGCCTCAGTACGATTCTCGAAAAATAATCCAAGCTCTGTATTTGAACCCAATCATTAAAACCTTCAAACCAACGAAATCTTTTTGAACCACCAACTCCAAAGTGGCGACCGCCAATAGAACCTTTTGGAAACTTTCACCTTTTGTGGCGACCGCCATGTTCATTGTGGCTACCGCCAATAGAATCTCTTGAAAATCCTAGCCAAAAGTGGCGACCGCCAACTTGCATTGTGGCGACCGCCAATAGAACGTTGTGGAATCTTTTCAAACATGGCGACTGCCAACTCATAACATGGCGACCACTAACTTCAAATGGCTTGATGTGTCCCAGAACGTATCAGCATCTCATTGGTTGAAGAATTCTATAATTACAGTACCCCAACGTACGTTTTCAGGATAGAATTTTATAGAGAAGTTTAGTGGGAGAAGATTTGCCAAGTCGACGACCAATCCCGAGCCCCGATGCCGAAGCCCTACCGAAATACCGAGAGCCAAACTCCCGATACCGAAGTTCTGAAACCCTATCTTGGATCATCGCCCGAGGACCGAATTGCCATTCCCCGGCTCGAGGAGTCCTTAGCGATCTAAGTATTTTGTTTGGATCCCTAATCTTTTTAACTCCATTCCTTCTCTTTTGGAGTGATCGGGTCAAGTTCAATTTCAATTCGCGTATTTCTTTCGTTTATATAGTTAACATTGTTTATTAGTTAATTTGTCTCATGTAAGTTAGTCACTTTAATTAATTTCTTAGTTTACATATTTACACTAAGCACATTGTTACTTTTTATTAATTCATCAATTAAGTAATATATTTTGGCAATTACAACTTGTAATGTTGTTAATTATTATTATCAATGCACTAACATTCATGTGAATGTAGTTTTTAATATTACATTCACATTTTCTAATAGTTGTCTAGTTATTTATTCTTCATTTTCTTTGTTTTCTTTTCCTTTTCTTTTCCTAATGTTAGTTTTTCTTTACTAGTTTATTTCATTTTCTTTTCTTGCAATATTAGTTTAATGTTCTAGCATTTATTTATTTTTTTCTTTTCTTTTCTTTTTCTTCTTATAACTATCATTTATCTTCTCGTAATATTAGCTTAATGTTGTCTTTCTTTTAGCATTAGGTTAATATTCTTTTAATTGTTTTATTTTTCTTTCTTTTTTTTCAATGTTAGCATTATCTTTTTTCTTTTTTTATAGTACTTTCCTTTCATTTTATTAAATCCAAAAATAAATAAAAAAAAGTCTCTTAAGTTTGTTTTCATTTCTTTTATGTTAATATAGTTTTCTCTTCTTATAGTAGTATAATTCTCTTTTATTTTCTTTTTCTTTTATTTTTTTTTTAAATATAAAATGTAAATAGTTAAATTTTCTTTTCATTAGTTTAATAACATTTTCTAACCTTTTTAAGCTTAATTCTTCTTTTTGTAAGTCTTCTCTTTATTTCTTTTTTTTCAAGTTAAATTTTCAAATATTCTCTTATCAAACATAAAATACTCATTATTAGTTTTATTATTTTTCTTTGGTAAACTTTTTAATATAGGATTTTTACATGCTTTTTATTTCAGATAATTTGATAATGTGCATATTTTACATGTTTGTTTAGTGTTTACCCACTTTATTTCAAAATTGTGTTTAGAATAGTTTAGCTTATTTTATTAGCAATTCATGTTTAGAAAATTTTAGCAATTTCTAGCATGCCTTTGTTCTTTTATTTAACTCATGATAGCATAGGTTATTTTTGGTGAAATTACATATGGAAGTGCTCAATGTATCCTTTAGTTAGAATTGCATACCATAGAACCTAAGATTTTACCTTTTTATTTGTTTTGCATTTGTGTTTTATATATACATATGTTATGTATTTTTCATATTTGATTTTGGATATTCTCTCTTTGTCTCTATTTTTTTTATTTGCATGCATTTGAGAAATTTTATTAAAGAACCAATGATAATTAGTAGAGGCCAACCTTATGGTTGGGTGAACGGGGTGCCTAACACCTTCACCGATTTGTACCTTAACCCCTGAACCATCATTCTCTAGTTAAACATTTTAAAGATCAGTAGCCATTTTTTTTTCTTGGTGGCAACTCAAAAACCAAGTGGCAACTCTATTTTCAACGAAAATGGGTTTTCAAAATTTGACTTTCAAGGTGTTAAAATATTTTTTCCAAACTTCTCTTGAAATCCCATATTTTTAACCATTTTCAGAAACCCCTAAATCCCAGCGCCAAAGTATTTTCTAGCAACTCTGCTGGGGACTGGTTTATAAAATCAAAAAGAGGGCTAGACTTGAAAACATCATTGGTTCTTAATAAAAATTTCTCATTTTCATTTTCACATGCATGTGCATTATTCTTCACACCCCGTGCCTGGTCGACCTGATGCCCGTTTGTTTATCCGTTTCGAGAATTATTGGGAAGGTAGGCAAGCTTTACTGACTATACGCTTTCATAGGTGCAGTAAAAGAGTTCAGGCGTACCGTTTGACCATATCCTGCACCACTCCAGGCATGGGAGGTATATACTCAGCTCTATTCAGAAGGTACCCTATTCGATTAACTAAAACCAGCCTTTTGCATATAGTAGCTTAGAACCCTCCATTAGGTGTTGCTAACCCTAGTAGGATTATGTGTTTTGTTAATTGTATATTTTGTTTGCCGTAGCTAGGATTGTTTGTTTGCCTTAAGCGAGTTCCTTTTCCGAGTTTGGCTCCTGTTTTCTGTTATCCTTTGTCATTTAGGTTAGTTTTTCCTTTGGGATTTTACCCAAGTTTTTTTCTTCGCCTTGTTTGGTTTTTCACCCCATAGTTTTCTTCTCAAGGTAATGCCTGTGTTTTGTTTTGAAGCCTTTAGGATAGTTTATCTCTCTTTCAGGTTTTTCTCAAGTTGTTGGTTTTTCCCCCGTTGTTGTATTAGGCTCGTTTTCTTTGAACCCTCGTTTGACCCTTGTAAGCTAGTTTTGTTTCCCTACTGTTACGCTGCCCGTTTTTTCTAAAATTCTAAATCGATTCGGTCTCTTGAGGGTTAGAACTATTTTCTTGCCGGAGTGCTGCCTGTTTCTCCATTTAGATAAACCCTCCCTCTAGAATTTGGTTGATCTTCTCCTTGGTCGTCATCCCGGGTCGTCTTGTTGTTATGCTGCCAGTATGAGCCCGGCAGGGGCATTGTTTTAGTTTCAGTAATTATCTGCTTATGGTTTGCTATTTCAGCTATCCGGGATGTTTGCTATCTGTCGTTAGAATTCTTATCTGGAAAGTGTTTGATACTGGTTATTCTACTTGTGGGATCCAAGTTTTCTTCGAGTCTAGATCATTGAGCAGGGAAGATGACAGTTGACACGTGTCTGGGCTAGATCAGTGATAGGAAACTCTGTAGGGTATCTGATCAGTCAGTTGAATCATCTAAAATGGCAGAGAATGAAGTTAATCTGACAACCCTGATGAGGGTAATCACTGAGATACAACAGGCCGTGGAGCAGCAAATTCAGGCTCAAAATTAGTGTCAAGTACAGATCCGGGCGATTCAGGCCCATCTGCCCAGCGTGAATGGATAGCCAGATGATACGAATGAGAATAGTAAAGACTTTTGGGATGATAACTAGGAACTGGATGCACCAAAAGTCATTATGCCACCTCGGGTTCCCCACCCAATGGTGGTGGAGGAAGAGATTACGGCCTAGTCTGGGGAGTCTGCATTGGCGCAAAACATTGATCGAATGGAGAAGGTACTGAGGAAGGCGAAGGGAGTGGAAGAATACATGCTAGATGTAGGTGGTTTATGTTTATTCCCAGATGCCAAATTGCCTAAAAAATTCAAGATGCTAGAGATGGAGAAGTTTGATGGCACCTGAGATCCCCGGATTCATCTAAGGATGTATGTCGAAACTCTCTTTTCCATGGGGATTGATGATCAGCTCAAGGCCCAATTGTTCCACCGATCACTTTTTGGGGCAACACAAATGTGGTTTCTCTCCTTAGAGGTGGCTAAGACTAGAACTTGAGAAGATATAGTCACTACATTCATCAGCCAATACAATTACAACATCCAACTAGACGTCACCACTCGAGAGCTGGAAATGACTCGTCAGGAAAACCAAGAATTATTTGTTGACTTTCTGATCCGGTGGAGAGGAAAGGCAGCCAAAATGATTAATCGGCCTACTGAAAAAGAAAAAGTGAGATTCATGGTAAAAAAATCTACAGTCCCCTTTGAAGTGTTACCTTATCACACAACTGCTCTCTACCTTTGAGCAGCTATTTGATGCTAGGGTACAGATTGAGGATGCCATTCAGTCTGGAGACATTGAGAAAATTGAGCCCAGTCAAAAACTAAGAAGGACCTTCCCTGCTAACAACTAAAATCAGTCTACTACTCCCAATCTCGTTTCTCGCTCAAACGAGGTTAACCTTTTAAACCCTTCGTCCTCCGCCTAACAATCAAGCAACACCCAACAGTCAACAGCCACAACAAAGGCGAAGGAGAGTCTTCACTCCCCTCAACATTTCATTATCCACAGTCCTGAATCGACTTATCGAGAAAGGGCTTATCAAACTGTTAGACCCCATGCCCAAACCTAATATCCCCTACCACTACGATATAATGCTTCTCATTACTGCGCCTACCACCAGGGTCATGGGCATTTGACTGATAAGTGTATGAGGCTCCGACATGAGATCCAAGATCTCATCGACAACAAAGTAATCCCTCTACCATCTATAACTCCAAAGCCAAATGTCATGACCAACCCTCTGCCAAACCATGCCAAGCAAGCTATGGTAAACTACATGTCTCTATGGCAATCAGAAGATTCGAGCCAGTACATCTGTTCAGCGCATCTTCCATGCCCGCATGTTTCAATTACCAAGGATCAGGCAGCCTGTTCACTAATTATGGATGGAAATAGCTGGAATATGATGGAGGATGCCTAGGAATGGTATCAGATGATCATCCAAGTTAATCAACAAGAAGAAGAGGAGTGTAATGGGGAAGACAACTAGCCATTGGACTATTCGGCTCGGCCATATGGATTTGGCCATGTGCTTGACGGCATTACCTTTCCTCAACTTTTTGAGGAGGAGATATATGTTGATGATATGCAATCCTATTGGTTGGTGGGGGTCATACTAAAATTTGATGGGCTTGAGTGGACCAACTTCTAGACCGCTCAAGAACAACAAGTGGGTTTTATTGAAGAGGAATATAGGAAGAGGTTGACAACCAGTGGCCCATTGAGGATGACGAGGAAAGAAGAAGAAGAGCAACGGTCGGTGATTTAAATGATCTATGGGCATTTGAAACCCCTCGGTATGTGGACAAGGTAAGACAAACTGAAAGTACAATACCAGAATTGTGGGATCCCAAGAATGGCGTGGAACATCTAACAAGAAGTGGGCAGTACTTCAAGCCGGCTCAGCTTGAAAAAGGATAGCCAAGCGGGAAAGAAAAGAGAAGGAACAAGAAGAAGAGAACGACGCTATACTGAAGCAGCTGAAGAAAACACAGGCTAACATTAGCATGTGGGGCTTGTTGATGGCTTCACACTGGCACCGACAAGCTGTGTTAAAAGTTCTGAATAAAGGCAACGTATCAATAGATGCCACCCCTGAATAGTTGATTAGATTAATATTGTCGGCTGTAGAGCCAAAAGTGAGTTCTTTCTCGGAGAAAGATTTACCACTAGAAGGGAAGAATCACAATATGCCTCTGCACATTACAGTCAAGTGTTTAAAAAATTGGGTCCTGGTAACACTCATCGACAACGGTTTAGCCTTGAACGTCTGCCCACTCAGAACTGCAGTTTGTCTAGGGATGAAGCTGGACCAATTCACGCCCTGTAATCAAGGAGTCTGTGCCTACAATAACACGAGGATGGATGTGTTGGGATTGGTATCATTCACAGTATCAGTGGGGCCTTTGGAGATGTTAGTTGAATTCCATGTATTGGACGTGCCAGCCTCCTTCAATCTGTTGTTGGGCCGGCCTTGGCTGCACGACCCAAACATCCAGGTAGCGCCATCTACTCTCCATCAAAAGTTGAAATTGATGAAGAATGGGGCAGTGCTGATCATCCATGGCGAAGATAGTATTTAACCCCCGAGAGGAGAGGGCTCGACTCTCTTGGAGGTTCAACATGGGGAGGGGGTTGTGACGTTAAGTGGGTTCCAATTCGATGAAACTCAGGCTGTGCAGATGCTGTTAAAGGAGGAGGAGAATTACATCAACCTGTGAGCAGTTATAATGATACGATAAATATCTTACTTCCCAGGAATGGGGTTGGGTCATAAACAGCAAGGTATTTCAGAATCTATCCAGGTATTGCCAGCTTTGTGCTGTTTCGGTCTTGGGTACAAACCAATGGAAGGAGATTTGGAATGGCTTAAAAGGGGACGGAAGGCCAAACACTCAGAAATGCTCAATGGGTACTTTGTTAAAGAAAGAGAAGAATTCCCGTACTGCAATTCCCAAAGCCATGGATCGATGAAGAAACCAATCAGAAGCTGCCAGGACTGGAAATCTTCTTTGGCCATCAATTATCTGAAACGAAAGAAGATGAAATAGTGGAAGGGGAAGAGGAAGGAAAGAAGATTGAACACGAAGATTGGGCGGACAAGCTTGATGATGTCGACATGGGAGTATTATTCAACAAAAGGATGGCTCAGCTGCACATGACTGACCAAGACTGCTTCATGATGGGCTTCAGTGCACCAGCCAACTGCACCAAACTCATTATAGATGCAGCTACAAAAAAAGTGAAGAACTGGAGCTTAGAGTTTGGTAATGTGCATGTTGTCTGTTCTGAGTCTAAGACTGAGTCTGAGTCTGTGGTTGAAGACACGTCTATTTGTGCACCTCCCCCTATCTATGCTTTTGAGTTTGTAATTTTGTCTTTCTTCAATGAAATGAATGAGATTTTTGGTTGCTCTACTTTGTTTAATTTATTTCATACACTTTCTAATGATTTTGAATTCGACGGAGATATCCCCGAAGAAATAAAACTTTTATTAAAAAGAGAAGAAGAAATGCGTGCCCAACCAAAAATTAAAGAAATTTTTTCAATAAATCTGGATAATGAAATTAACCCACAAAATGTACAAATTGGTTCTTCTTTATCCTTAGTTGAACGTGAACAATTAATAACTTTATTAAAAGAATTCAAAGATGTATGTGCATGGTCTTACGAGGATATACCCGAAATTGATCCCGACATTGTCCAATATCATATTCTCTTGTACCCTAATGCTAAACCGGTCAAACAAAAGTTGAGACAGATCAAGCCAGAATAGGCTCTGAAGATCAAAGAAGAAGTTGCCAAACAGATCAACGCTGGATTCTTGATGGTAACCGAGTATCCAAAGTGGTAGCTAATATCGTGCGCCGATTTTAAAAGACGGTCATATCCAAGTCTGCGTGAATTTTTGAGATCTCAATAAGGCTAGCCCAAAGGACGATTTTTTATTACCGCACATTGATGTTTTGGTAGACAGTACAGTGGGGCATGCTGCCTTATTGTCATTTATGGACAGCTTCTCCGAGTACAACCAGATTCTGATGGATCCCGAGGACAGAGAAAAGACAACATTCACCACGCCTTGGGGCACTTATTGTTATTTTGTAATGCCATTTGATTTGAAGAATGCAGGGGCAACCTATCAGAGGGCCGCTACTACTCTACTGCATGACATGATACATAAGGAGGTCGAGGTATACGTGGATGACTTGATAGTAAAGTTCAAGGATCAGGATGGCCACATCATAGCACTGTGAAAGTTATTTGAAAGGATTCAAAAGTACAAAATGCGGCTCAATCCACAGAAGTGTGCCTTTGGAGTTACCACTGGAAAAATACTCGAATTTATGATCACTCAACGGGGCATCGAAGTGGACCCTTCAAAGATTAAAGCAATCTTGAAAATTCCTCCTCTTGAGACTGAGCGAGAAATTAGGGGCTTCCTGAAAAAGATACAGTTCATCAGTCGATTCATCGCAAAATCGATAACTACATGCAAGCCGCTATTCTGCCTTCTAAACAAAGGAGTCAAGTTTGAATGGAATCAGAAATGCCAAGACGCCTTCGATGCCGTGTGTCGGTACTTGAAAAATCCGCATGTTCTAGCTCCTTTCGAACATGATAAGCCACCGATCCTCTATTTGTCAGTGACTTATTCAGCTATAGGATGTCTGTTGGCACAAAAAAGAGAAACAGGAACTAAAAAGGCGGTCTACTATTTAAGCAAAAAGGTGACAGGGTCAAAAATACGTTATACACCGCTGGAAAAGACATGATGGGTTTTGGTTTGGGCTTCCCGAAAACTAAAGCATTACATGCTGTCTTTTACGGTAAATGTCATCTCCCGGATGGACCCGTTAAAATACCTGTTCGAAAAGCCAGCACTGACAGGAAGGTTGGCTCGATGGTTGTTGTTATTATTAGAGTTTGATCTTAAATATGTCACCCGAAAGTCAGCCAAAGGTAGAGCAGTGGCAGAATTCCTGGCTGACCAACCAGTTGAGGGGGGTGAAGACATAGAGTTCCAGTTTCCTGATGAACAGCTGATGATGGTCGGGGATGACAAGTGGACTCTATACTTTGATGGTGCATCCAACCAGTATGGTTATAGAATAGGAGTCCTTCTTATCACTCCTGACGAATCACACGTCCCCTTGTCTTTGAAGCACAATTTTGAAGTTACCAACAATTAGGCTGAGTATAAAGCATGTTTAACTAGATTGGAGGCAGCCCTGAAACTAGGAGAAAGGAAGCTAGAAGTCATAGGAGATTTGGCACTGGTGGTTTCATAAGCAAGAGGAGAATCGAAGGTCAGGGACTTAACCTTGATTCTCTATCGTCAATAGCTAGAGAAGCTGATACCATGTTATGAATCAGTAATCTTTACCCATGTTTCAAGACTGCAGAACAAGTTTGCTGACGCACTGGCCACCCTAGCATCCATGATTAACATACCACCCGGAGTCTGAATGTGGCATTTGATAATCGAACAGAAGAGAAAGCCGACATATGAGATGACAGTCGCAATTGAGGATAGCATCGGTGACCTCCCATGGTATTTCGACATTCAGAACTTCATGGAAAAATGATAATATCCCAAGTTTTCCAGCAAAAAGGACAAAAGGGCGATATTAAGACTATTTGCGCAGTTTATCATTCGCAGTGGAAGACTGTACAAATGAGAGTATTCTGTGGTTAATAACCTGTGTGTCAACGCTAAAGAAGGCCAAGAGTTGATAAAAGATATACATGAAGAAGTCTGTGGGCCACACATAAGTGGAATCATGTTAGCCAAGAAAATCCTACGACAAGGATACTTTTGGTTGACAATGGAGACAGATTGTGTACAGTTCGTGCGGAGGTGTCAAAAATGTCATATTCACCCAAATCTTATGCACGTTCCCCCATCTCAACTGTATAACTTGACGTCACCATGGCCTTTTTCAGTATGGGGTATTGATGTAATCGGTAGGGTAACACCGAAGACGTCAAATGGGCACGAGTTCATTTTAGTGGCCATTGACTACTTTACCAAGTGGGTGAAAGCAGTCTTCTACTCAGTATTGAAAGCCTCTCATGTTGCTAAGTTCATCAAGTAAAACATCACTTGCTGGTACGTGGTCCCTCATAAGGTTATCTCGGATTATAGCTCGCATTTTTAAGGAGAGGCTTTGGATCTTTTTGAAGAATACCGGATAGTGACTCACAAGTCATCACCATATCGGTCGCAGCCCAACGGAGCAATTGAAGCAGCAAACAAAAACATCAAGAAGATCCTGCAAAAGACAATCAACTCACATAAGGATTGGCCGAAACATCTACCATTTGCACTCTGGGGATATAGGACGTCGATCAGAATTTCAACAGGAACTACGCCATACTTTTTAGTGTACGGGATGAAAGCCGTGCTTCCCATTGAGGTGAAAATCCCTTTGCTAAGAGTAGTTGCCGGAGTCAATATTTCTGAAGCGGAATGGCAGAGGAATTGAATGAAAGAGTTGCTCTTGTTTGATGAAAGAAGGCTGCAAGCTCTATTTTATGTACAAGGATACCAAAGGAGGATAGCTCGAGTATTCAATAAGAAGGTCAAGACCCGGGATCTCAGAGAAGGAGATCTAGTTCTTAAGGAAATCAGAGCTCCCATCTTCGACCCCAAGGGCAAGTTTAAGCCAAACTGGTCTGGACCGTTTCTCATTAGAACCATCATAACTGGTGGTGCAGTCATCATTATGGATTTAGTTGGTAATGTGTTCTCCACTCTAGTAAACCTCGACCAACTCAAAAAGTACTATCCTTGAGGTAAAAATAAAGATAAAATAAAAGCTTGCTGAATTGAAAAGGCGACTCAGGCAAAAGTTAGAGTAGCCCGCAAGGCCGAAAATCTAAAAGGATGACCTTGGCAAAAGTAAGGGTATCACAAAAGGAGAGCATCAATACCCGAGTGTAAACCAAGCCCGAACTATGTTAAGGCCTGATTCCACTTTTTGGAAAGCGTAGGTGGCTTCTTTTAAGAAATCCGGCCACATTCTTTGTTTTCAATCATTTTTGAATCTGAATAAGTCCAATGAAAATTTATTTCTAGATTTTGATAATAAAGTGATTTAATTGAACTGAAAAACTTTGGAAAATTTTGAACCTTCTTTTCACTACATTAGCTTTGGATTACAAAGTTTTGAAAATAAAAGAGAGGGCGCACAAGTCCCAAACTCTACAAACAAAATAAAATGAAAGCTATGAAATCTTTAAAACAAAGCAAGGTGCCTCAAGTCTTTCTCCTCTTTATTACTTGTTACGCCACTTATTTGTCTTTCTTCTCCCTATCCTGCAACAGCCATGTCTTGTACTCGGTAGAAAGCTCGGGATACTGTAGCTCCTGCATCTCCATCCGTGAAAGAGACGGCCAGGCATCCTAATATAGTGCTAGAAATGGAGCCCGCAGTGCAGATGAAAATAAACAGCCTCGGATACTGTGAAGGATGATTTGACTATAACCGAACTGCTGTATAATCCTATGAGAATAATAGAAAGTAGTCTGACGCAGACCAATCAACAAAACACCAGAGTGATCCGTGGTAGTCAGAGTCATGGCAGGGGTCTGCCACCAGAGGCACTGCCAAGTGATATCTGGGCCAGTCAAAGAGAAGAGGTACTATCGCCAGGCTGCCTCGATGTTACATATTTGATAATAGGGGCGGTAAAGGAAAGCTGTAGCACTGTGTCTATCAGTAGGTGGTTTTTGCACAAGATTAACTTTTTCCATCAGCTAGATCTGTAGCAAAAGTTAGATCAGTAAGAGAAAAGCCTTGCAATATGATAGAAGTCTGATAAAGAGAAAGTTTGAGCTTACCTGAAGAAGCAAGGGGCTGCCGGCAAAAGTAGTGGTCGCACCACGATGAACATCGTCTAGGCCGAGCAGTGTCTCGGCAAAGACAAGTATTACAAAGTCCTTCCCCATCCACATCTGACTCGCAATATCAACCAGTGCACAACTAACTCGCCCGTCAGGAGGGATGAGAAGATACTGGGCAAGAAGATAAAAACAAAGGGTATAACGACGATGCAGCAGAAAGTCGAGGTCGCTAAGGTCGCCAGTAGGACGAAATCTCTCAATAATCCATGGGATGTCAAGGCGGTCACCCGATGTTAGAAGAGAAGCTTCCATCCTAGACAGGCCATAGAGTTGCATCACCTGCTGCCGAGCCGAAAGGAAGAAAGTTGGGATAACAATGGAACTCTACGGAGTCAGGTCCAAAATAGCAACAAACTCCTCCACAGTAGAGCATACATCTTCGAGGCTGAACAGGAAGACATGGGACTGCAAATCCCATAGTTGAGCAGTAGTTTCCAATAATGGAGTTGATACTGAAAGGAGCAAAGTTCAAACGTTTGATATGGGAAAATGCCTCAATCCATACAAAAAGGGGATTAACCATCTAAGTGAGAACAATAGAAAATGGGGCCTCCAGGGCTGTATTTATTAGGCAGGGAAATGGTAGGAAATCAAAAATTCGGCAAAAGGTGCAAGTCATCGTGGCGACCGCCACCTTGGAGTGAGCGACTACCAACTTGAAAGGACACCGTACATTGACATCATCCCTTTGACCAGGCAACCGCCAGGATGGATGTGGCGACCGCCATGTTGAATTATCGCGACCGCCATGTTAAAAGGTGGCGGGCATGTATCAGTTTGTGATTTTTGTAATTTGTGTAAATTTTGACATTTGTATCATACATCCATAATAGTTTGAGCAATGGAAAAGATAAGTCATGCAAGGTGAATATATAAAGCAATGAATGGCACGGAGGCCCAAAATGCATCAAAAAGTGGTATAATATAAGCAGGGCCACGCCGACCCATAAATATATCAAACTAGGGTGCGTAGGCCCATGAAAAAGCCGAATGTATCAAAGTAAATGTATTAGAATGTATCATAAAATAAGTGAAACAGGAGAGGAAAGCTCTCTCTCTCAAATGTGCCTCGTGCGGACCCGGCGGGAGGAAGGACTTGCCTTGTCCGAGCTTACATCCACAAAGAGCCTCTCGACGTCATCGCTGTTGTCACCATCACTGCCAGAGGAAGAAGATATAGCTCTGGAGCAACTCCTGACAGAAGAGATGGATCCCCTGGACTGAGCTCTAGAAGAGGCGGCGTGGGATCCACAACATCGAGCGGGAGTAAGACCGGAGCAAGAGAAGGAGCAGGAGCCTGTGGCTGGATGATGACAGCAGGTGGTACTGGAGGCTTTCAAAAGAGAAATACGACTCATAATAGAATAATGAAAGAAAGTGCAGAAAAGCTGAAAGAAGGTGTAAGATACTCACAATGGCCACTGGTGTAAAAGTAATGCCGACTGCTCGCATCGTGGCATCCATCTGTCGGACCAATGCTCTCAAGCTGGTAACCATCAGCATCGTGCGGTCTAACCAAGCCTGGTCAATTTGTAGAGAATAAGAAAGAAAAGTTCATGAAAACTAGACAAGTAAAAAAGGGAAGTAACTGAAGTAAAGGTGAAAGACATACTTGGCAAATGTTAGCCCTAAACTCCTGTGTTGGAGGAATAGGAACCGGCAGAGGAAAAAGGAAGCCATATGCTATAGTCTGGACATCCCATGGAATCTCTGGGCCCCTCATCCCTCCAGCAGCATCACCACCACCCCCACCACCAGCTCTAGCAGCACTGGCATCAACAGCCTCCAGTGCCCGTCCTCTCCTCTTGCCACCAGAGGCAGTTCGGTCAGGTCTTAGAGGTCCCAGTAAATGGGCCGAGGCCCAAGCAATGTAATCCCCCTCCAGCACCAGCAACTCTGAAGCATGAGTTCTACCATCTCCAAGAGGAGGTCGACACGGCGCAAGAGGTCGGTCTGACGCATACGTACGGGAGGGACCACCGGTATTCAAAAGTGATCAAGGTCAAGCGACTGGTGGACCACTCACTCCGCGAGATAGTACTCCCGATCGAATGGACTCTCTAGTAGGATTTGCCTCAAGGTAAGATCTCGAGTGCGCATCAAATCTGCACCGGCCCGATCCTCTACCCCTCTCTAAACATCCCAATGAACCTGTAAAAATTCAAAATACAGTGCAAAGAAATCAATAAACAGTGCACAGTAATCCGTGTGAGCATAAACAGTACAGTACAGTTAACAGTATGATACAGAGAGCAGCAAGTAAAAATACCTGATCGGGGCTCAGCCGGTCCAATGATACTCGGAAGCGATCAATGTCTTTCCCCTCAGCCTTCTTCCCCTTTAGCCCTCGGGACCACCGGCCTGCACAAGGAATGACTAGAGGGTCTACCAAGGAGTTCACCAGGACGTAAAGCTCGAGGAACTCATAAGTCCACAGCTGCAAAGAGAAGATGTCTGCAAGCAAATAATGGATAACAAATAAAAGGAATGAATAGAAAAGTACAGAAAGTAAATCATACCTCCTAGACCCTCCAGTATCCCCCTATGCTAAGCTCTTAAGGGAACCGGGTCAGAGTCCGCATAAAGCCGTAGAGGATGGCAAGAGCAACTCCTCCCCAGTCATATGAAGCAACCCAGTCAAGACGAGCCAGGGTACCCAAATAATGCAAATGAACGGTGTTCTCGTTGTTCGAGAACAAGGAGGTACCGAACATATACATCAGAAACTCAAAGTTACGGGGCTTGAAACAGTGGAAGTGTCTGAAGCGCTCGAAAAACCATATATATTTGACACGGTCTTTGTCCATCGGTGTTGGTACAACTCCGAGCAGATACATCAATGAGTCGGTACAGCGGGCGACGGACAGGTCAAACAGGATGGGAGCTCCTTCAACCCGGATGCCAGTGATCAACGAGAAGTCGGGAGCTCCTCCCATCACTGCTCAGCCAAAGCTGTCAGCTATACCCGATCGTTGCTCGTCCTACCCAGTAAGGGTATGAACCGAGCAAAGCTGGAGGCATCGATAATAGACCGGCTAGGAGTGGAGAGGGCATCATACCACCCAACACCTCTCCAGAGGCAGAACTACCAAAGCCCCTGATGTAGTGACCAGCCTAAAAAGAAGAAGACAAGCAGAAATATATAAAGAGCAGACCAAGAAAGAGATATGCAAAAAATGGCTGAAAGCAATAAAAGTCCTAGGTTCGTGTGTGTGTGACAACCCTTCGGTTCTCTCAAACCCTAAAAAACTAGGCAGCCTAAACACTGGTCCACCAGGCAAATCCCCCAAGCCTTAAAAATTAGGCACCTTAAGCCCTGGTGAGCTAGGCAAATCTTTCAAACCCTAAAGATTAGGTACCCTAAGCCTTGGTGCGCCAGGAAAATCACTTAAGCCCTAGAAGACTAGGCACCCTAAGCCCTGGTGAGCCGGGCAAATCACTCAAGCCCTAAAGAATAGGGACCCTAAGCCCTGGTGCGCCAGGCAAACCCTGCACGTTCTAGTAAAAGACGAGGAACCCTAAACCCTAATGCTCCAGGAAAACCCTACACGTCTTAGTAGAAGAGTAGGAACCCTAAGCCCTGTTGCGCTAGGAAAATCTTGCACGTCCTAGTAGAAGGCTAGGAACTCTAAGCCCTAGTGCGCCAGGAAAATCTCCCGAACCATATATTCATGTGTGAGTGACGATCCTTTGATTTTTGCACGTCCTAATAGAAGACTAGGAACCCTAAGCCCTACTGCGCCAGGCAAATATCTCTAACCCCAGGTTCATATGTGAGTGACGATCCTTTGATTTTTGCATGTCCTAGTAAAAGACTAGAAATCCTAAGTCTTGGTGCGCTAGGTAAACCTCTATCATTTTGTTTTAATCATTCTTCTCAAAAATCAAAAATAAAAAAAAATCTCTTTGTGTTTTCCCCCTTTTGCCCCAATTTTCTAGGATTTTGAAAAATTTTGGAAAATTTTCCCTGATTTTTGAGAAATTTTTCTTAATTTTCTAAGATTTTTGAGAATTTGGCCCTAATTTTCTAAGATTTTTGAAAAATTTGGCCTTAATTTTGTAAGATTTTTGAAAAAAATTCCTCAATTTCCAAAGATTTTTTGCAATTTTTTTCTAGGATTTTCTTTGATTTTTCTAGGATTTTTGAAAGTTTTTCTTAACTTTTTAGGAATTTTTAAAAATTTTTCCCGATTTTCTAAAAAATTTTCCTAATTGTTTTAAAATTTTTAAAAAAATTTCCTTAATTTTCTAAGATTTTTGCAAATTTTTCCCTAATTTTCTAGAATTCTTGAAAATTTTACCCAAATTTTCTAAAATCTTTGAAAATTTTGCTCAAATTTTTTAAGATTTTTTTCTTAATTTTCTAGGATTTGTGATTTTCGAAAATTTGCCTTAAATTTCAGGATTTTCAACAAAATTTGCCTCTAAAATTTTTAGAATTTTTGAAAAAAAATTTTCCTTAATTTTCATGCCCCAAAAACAAATACAAAAATTCTCTCCTTAGATTTTTTTTTAGCCCCAAAAACAAAAACAAAAACAAAAATTCTCCCCTTAGATTTTTTTATGTTCATCCCTAAAAACAAAACAAATATATATATATTCTCTCTTAGTTTTTATGTTTTTTCCAAAAATAAAAATAAAAAATTAAACCCTTTATTTTTGTGATTTTTGCTAAAAATAACCGCCCCTTTTATTGCTTGTTCAAGCCCTAATATCCTTACTGTTTTAATCTTTATTGTACATGTACCTAAGCTAAATCCAGATCTCAAACATT
Source organism: Heliamphora ciliata (assembly GCA_032360265.1). NCBI lineage: Eukaryota > Viridiplantae > Streptophyta > Magnoliopsida > Ericales > Sarraceniaceae > Heliamphora > Heliamphora ciliata. The sequence continues at coordinate 9,219 of JAUMHN010326251.1, read as the reverse complement.
ATGCACAAAACAACCCATCATCATCACATAATATCATATCATCATCATGTCGCATGGATGATCCTAGGCATGCATCTATGTTTGATATATATCATATAACATGCTTTGATATTGAAACAGTAAGGATAGGAAACTTACCGATGGGCGCTGGCGAGACATGTGCTTATCAGGCTCCCAAAGAGGGACATCGGCAGCAACGGCATCAATGGGTGGCTCGTAACGCCTCATCCCACTCCGAACCAGGCGATGGGGTACCGGAGCATAAGTGTGCGGGTCGAAGGGTTCTGGATGGCCCTCTCCGGCATTTGGATCGATAAAATCATCCATCTTGGCCTCAGCAGCAATATCTGCAGTTGCCTGTGCCTCGGCAGCTGCTCATGCCTCCTCCTCAGCAATACGGCGAGAGGCACGCTCTGCCTCAAACACGAGAGCATCCATCGCACCCAGCGCAGTGGAAAGCTGAGTGGTGGTGACCCCGCTGGCAGGAAGGCTGGAGGACATGCCTCTGAGAGTCTCCATGACAGAGCTCTCACTCGTGGATGAGCCTCGGCTGGCTCCTGCGATATCCTCAAGGTTGCCGTGGCCCGCCATGTCAGAAAGAAGAAAGGGGAAAGCTTGAAAGTCGCAAAGAACGAGAGGAAAGCACAAAGGGTTGAGAGAGAGCTGAGGATGTTTGAGAGTTAGAGAGAGAGTAAGATATGAGATAATGAAAACCCTCGCACGACCTGGGAGAGCATATACGCACGTGGAAGTGGCGATCGCCACCTTCCATTATAGCGACCGCCATGTTGTAAGGGTTTTGAACTGGCGACCGCCATGTTAGATGGATTTTGTCTTGCCAGCCGCCAGGCTGTCAACGGTCACATCAGTTTTAAGGTTTTAAAGGGGCTGTTTGGGGGTTTTGTAATTTGTGTGTGTTTATTTCCTTTTAGTATGATTATTTTATTTGTATGTTTACTTTATGAGATTATTTTCTTTTTTGTATTGGCTTTATACTTGTTATTTCCAAAAAGATTTTCTTAGAAAAAATGATTTTTCCTTAAAAATATTTTTTCTTATTTTGTATGTGTGTTTTTCTTGAGGGCTTTTCAAAAATAATTTTAAAATCTTTAGTGTTTTCCAAAAATACTTCAAGAAAATTTTTGTGCGTCCTTATCTTTTTGAGGTTTTCTCTCCAGATAAATTTAATTTTAAGTCGTAACTTGGATTTTAATTATTTTATCCTGTGTTTCGTCCCGAATTTTTAGGTCTTGACTCAACCTATTGATTCGTGGTTCTGTCTCCTGATAAAATTTAATTTTAAGCCGTGACTTGGCATTTAATTATTTTATCTTATGTTTCGTCCCGAATTTTTAGGTCTTGACTCGACCTGTTAATTCGTGGTTATCCTTCCCGATAAATTTGATTTTAAATCATGACTTAGCTTTTAATTATTTTTATCTTGTGTTTCGTCCCGAATTTTTAGGTCTTGACTCGACCTATTAATTCGTGGTTCTCTTCGATAAGGATGGTTTTAAAATCTTAACTCGACTTTTTAGTTATCCTTTTCCCGTTATCATTCCAAGATGTTAGGTCTAGACTCGACTGATTAATTCGTTGTTGCCTTCCCAGTTAAGGTAATTTCTAGGATTTTGACTTCATCCTTTTGATTATCTTATCCCCAGCTGAGTTCTTATGTCTTGACTCGATCTTTAACTTGTTTATTTGTGCTCCCTTTAGATCTTGACTCCATATTTAGGATTTTTTTAATCATATTAGTGTCTGCATTATGTTAGCATCTGCATCATGTTTAGCATCTTGTATCCGTGCATTTGTCTTGGGAACCGCCAATGGAACTTTGTGGAACCTTTTCAAACATGGCGATTGCCAACTTCAAATGGCTTGACGTGTCCCAAAACATGTCAGCATCTCATTCGTTGAAGAATTTTATAAATATCGTACCCCAGCATACATTTTCAGGACATAATTTTAGAGAGAAGTTTAGTGAGAGAAGCTCTACCGAGTCGCCGAGCAATCCCGAGCCCCGACGCCGAAGCCTTGCCGAAGTACCGAGAGCCGAACCCCCGATACCGATGTTCTGAAACCTTAGCTTGGATTATCGCCCAAAGACCGAATTGCCATTTCCCGACTCGAGAATTCCTTAGCAATCCAGGCATTTTGTTTGGATCCCCGATCTTTCTAGCTCCATTCGCTCTCTTTTGGAGCGATCGGGTCAAATTCAATTTCAATTCGCGTATTTCTTTCATTTATATAGTTAACCTTGTTTATTAGTTAATTTGTTTCATGTAATTTAGTCACTTTAATTAATTTCTTAGTTTACATATTCACACTAAGCACATTGCTACTTTTCATTAATTCATCAATTAAGTGCCAATATGTTTTGGCAATTACAACTTGTAATGTTGTTAATTATTATTATCAATGCACAAACATTCATGTGAATGTAGTTGTTAATACTACATTCACATTTTCTAATAATTGTCTAGTTATTTATTTTTCATTTTCTTTGTTTTCTTTTCCTTCTCTTTTCCTAAAGTTATTTTAATTTTCTTTTCTTTTCTTGCAATATTAGTTTAATGTTCTAGCATTTATTTTCTTTTTCTTTTCTTTTCTTGTAACACTAGTTCAAATTCTTTTTCTAGCATTTTTTTTCTTTTCTTTTCTTTTTCCTCTTCTTTCTAGCATTTATCTTCTCCTAATATAAGTTTAATGTTGCCTTTTTTTAGCATTAGCTTAATGTTCTTTTAATAGTTTTATTTTTTTTCTTTTTTTTAATGTTAGCATTATCTTCTTTCTTTTTTTGTAGTACTTTTTTTACGTTTTATTAAATCTAAAAATCACAAAAAATCTCTTAAGTTTGTTTTCATTTCTTTTTTGTTAATATAGTTTTCTCTTTTTATAGTAGTTTAATTCTCTTTTGTTTTTTTTTTAATTTTTTTTAAAATATAAAATGTAAATAGTTAGGTTTTCTTTTCATTAGTTGAACAACATTTTCTAACCTTTTTAAGCTTAATTCTTCTTTTTGTAAGTCTTCTCTTTATTTCATTTTCTTTTAAGTTAAATTTTCAAATATTCTCTTATCAAACATAAAATACTCATTATTAGTTTCATTATTTTTCTTTGGTAAACATTTTAATATAAGATTTTCACATGCTTTTTATTTTAGATAATTTGATAATGTACATATTTTACATGTTAGTTTAGTGTTTACCGACTTTATTTTAAAATTGTGTTTAAAATAGTTTAGCTTATTTTATTAGCAATTTATGTTTAGTAATTTTAGCAATTTCTGGCATGTCTTTGTTCTTTTATTTAAATCATGATAGCATAGGTTATTTTTCATGAAATTGCATGTGGGAGTACTCCATATATTCTTTAGTTAGAATTGCATGCCATAGGATCTAGAATTTTATCTTTTTATTTTTTTTGCTTTGGTGTTCTATATACATATGTTATGCATTTTTCATATTTAATTTTGGATGTTCTCTCTTTGCCTCCATTTTCTTTATTTACAAGAATTTAAAAAATCTTATTAAAGAACCAATGATGATTAGTAGAGGCCAACCTTACGATTGGGCAAACGGGGTGCCTAACATCTTCCTCAATTCGTATCTTAGCCCCCCGAACCCTCTTTATTTGGTTAAACATTTTAAAGATCAGTAGCCATTTTTTTTCTTGATTTTTCTCAAAAATCAAGTGGCGACTCTATTTTCAGCGAAAAGGGGTTTTCAAAATTTGATTTTCAAGGTGTTAAAATATTTTTTCTAAACATCTTTTGAAATTTCATATTTTTGACCATTTTCAAAAACCCCTAAATCCCGGCGCCACAACGGGAAGCAGATAATAGCGTCGTCTATTGTTCCGACTCTCTGTGCTAATACACTTTGTCTATAATGAACAAGACATTTTGGATAATTAATTTTATACTAACTATATAAATTAATTCACACCTCAAGATTACTATGAATTATGAATATCCTCTTAATCCTGAAATAATTATTGATTTGCGTATATTTAATATTCGTTATTTTGATTCATTTGAGGATGCGATCTTGTATGAATCTATATTTTTGGTAAGTTTGATAGCGGTATTATTTATATAGTGAATATTAATTATTGACGGAATCTATGTCTCGAAAGATCGGGATTGACGGTACCCCATTAAGGAAGCTTATTAGTTTTGACCGGGCTAAATCCTACTTGTGGATTTGATTATCCGGCTATCAAATAAGTTAAGTGAAATGGTTTAAGAAATATCAAGATGCCGATTAAATTAAATTGTCAGTAATAAAATTTAATTGACGGGTATTGAAAATCTTAACGTAGGAAGAAATGGTAAGCATTTAATAACAGAAGCTCAATGCTAGATGGTCTTGAGATTATAAGTCAGAGTGCAATTATAGTTTATTAGTGGTGTGAACTGTAATTCAGTGTTTTATGAAAATTACAGAAACCACTGCTGGTTTTTCATAATTGCAGATACCGCTATGGGGTTTGCTTAATTACAAAAATTGCTAATACATGTTTGTGTTCCACTGGAAGTCTTACTCATAATTACTCCCTAGGACCCTACTGTAACCCTATAGATATGCAAGTAGGTTGAACCAGTTTCATATCTTGTCTTCTAAGTCTAAAGTTGTCCAGGTTCTATCTGTACGAGTTTTCGGAGGATTATAGCCCACACTATATCCGAAAATTGCATAAAGAAATACAGTAGAAGATCATACAAAAGCTTCAACTTGGATTCAAATCATAGTTGAAGATTCAACCAGTAAAAGCGTATTCTTCTAAATTAACTTTCGATGCATGGATTTTAATTTGATCGTTCGTCATCAAAAGTCTTATCTAGAGCCCGTTTTGTCGTTTACCCGTCTAGTTATGTCACGCCCCAAAATCCAGGGTCACGTGAAAATCCACCAAACACCAGTTTTTATGAAAATATAGGTTTTCATATATTCAAAACTGCCTGTTGAAAATAATAGAATTCCCAACAAAAGATATCTCTCATAAACAAAGGCATACAGATCCACATGCATATACTATATCGCCTTATGGCGTACAAAACTTGCCTTCAGGAACAAGCATACCAAAAAGGAAAACTATAACAGTCTTCTGCCACCACGGGCACCATCAGAGCTACTCGTGATCATCATCCACATCAACACCTAAAAAAAGTTTTGTACAGAAAATCCCACCCGTGAGCCGAAGCCCAATAGAAACAGACGATAAAGCTGTAAAGCAGGAAATATGTAATCATATAGAGTGGGAGCGAACTCAATAACGGAACCCAAAAAAGGTTTTACGTCATAAAACTCCACGTTTCCCACAAACCTCCAAAATAGTTTTTCTTTCACAACTAAGCATTTATACAATGCAAAACACATTTTACAGTTGAAGAAAAACAGTAGCCAAAACATCGTTTCCTCACAAAATGTATCATCGTGGAAAAAGAAGAAGAATATGATCCTATATACTGACTCCATCACACGACAGAGGTAACAACGATAAACCCCTATCCAGTATCTAATCCCCATACATCATGGGACCGGTTAGATATTCACAAGTTCTATATGGGGCACCACAACGTAAAGCTTAATCTACGGGCCCGAAACCCGAGAGAACTAAGCACCCAATCGCCTCAATTTACGAGTACTAACCCGAAGGACCTGAGTACCTACGCTATGCATGTTTTTGGACTTACACCGAGGGAAACTCATGCCAAACACACATCATCCCGGTACATCTACATAAATTTCTAACAACCGAACTGTAGCATCAACCACAAAACCTTTTCACAAATATACATTATACATGTATTTGGATCCATCCATCAACATGGAGATCAACAAAACATTTTCAAAATGTTTTTCTCCATTTTTAACAAAATATTTCAAAACCTAAGACTCAACCCCGAAGGTGAACTCCAAACCTCCAAAACATAAAATGTTGAGATTTCTGCCAAAAACCATTATTTTCTACCATTTTCAAGAAAATCCTATGAAAACCACACTACCACGTGTCATACAGTACTATAAGCCAAGAAAAGCAAACAACATGCTTTCTATCAGAAAAACAAAACTTAAACAGAAAATATGACATTTGATGCATTTTTTACCTGGTGAAAACACGTATAATTACATATAACACCATCATAACAGTAGTAGGTCTAGAATCCTACCTCGTTGGGTCAAAACTTGACGCCTCAAAAACCATGCCTCGTCAGAACGAGAATCTGACCGGATGAGCGCGAAGCTAACAGCGTAGATAGCAAGGATCCATAAGCTGATCGTCAAAAACTAGGCTCGAGCAGGTCAAACATGTAGAGAGAAGGCAGAGAGAATGGAAGAAACAAACATTTTTCCAAACGCTCCAGGGGCTAGAATACTTATAAGCTCGCCAAAAAGGAAGTTCAGTCGACTGAAGCTCCTCAAAAAATGCACCACCGCCCAGTTCAGTCGACTGAACCCCCTGGTTCAGTCGACCAAACTCAAGAAAACTGGTTCAGTCGACCGAACATAGCAGCCCAATCCACTGAACCGTAGGGTTTGAGCCTACTGGTTTTTGGTCTTGGTTTTGCATTTTAAGGCCAACCAAACAAGCCTAAACAAGATCCGAAAAAGCATAAAACACATCTACATGCAGTTCTACAACTCCAAAACATAAACCATGCATCGATGATATACATAACATGAAGGAAATGCGTGAACAATTATATGTATCAAAAATAAAGCGGTGCAGGGTCTCACAAGTTAATTTTTTTAGATAATCGTATGCAAAAATAAAGATTTTGGCCGTCTTGCCTCCTACAAACTAGGCATCCTTTTTTTCCCAAACCCTAGAGAACTAAGCATCCCTCTTTTCCCAAGCCCTAGAAGACTAGGCATCCTTTCTTCTAAACCCTAGCCATATGCGAAGCATTGTCTAGATTCTAAGTTCATAAGATGATTCTTAGGTGTTTTCCTAAGACCTAGAGGACTTGGCATCCCTTTTTTCCAGGCCCTAGTGGACTAGGCATCTATCTCTTCCAAACCCTAGTCATACGCGAAGCATTGACTAAGTCCTATGTTCATGAGGCAATCCTTAGATTTTTTTTAAACCCTAGAGGACTAGGCATCCCTCTTTTTCAAGCCTTAGAGGACTAGGCATCCATCTCTTCCAAACCCTAGTCATATGCGAAGCGTTGACTAGGTCCTAAGTTCATGAGACGATCCTTAGGTTTTTCCCAAGCTCTAGAGAACTAGGTATCCTTCTTTTTCCGAACCTAGAGAACTAGGAATCTCTTTTTTTTTTCAAGCCCTAGAGGATTAAGCATCCTTTTTTTTTCAACCCCTAGAGGACTAAGCATCCTTCTTTTCCCAACCCCTAGAAGACTAGGCAACCCTCTCTTTCAAACCCTAGTCATATGCAAAGCATTGTTTAGGTCTTAAGTTCGTGAGATGATTCTTAGATTTATTAAGCCCTAGTGTTCTAAACACCCTAAGCTTTACTTCTTAGGAACCTCTAGTGGAGTTCTTAAAGCTTCGGATTGTTGATTAATTCTTCAGGTCTTGACTTAACCTTTTGAAGTTCCTATGTTTTGCATCATACCTTATACCTGCACCATGTTTTGCATCTGCCATGCATCATGATTAGTTTATTTACATCATATTCATTGCCCCACAAACTACGACCAGTTTGATCCCTTGTAATGGGGTACGTAGGAAGCTCGTTGGAAATTTGGGTTCAACCATACTTTTTTGTGTGTTTTATTTGTGCCTAAGATTGGTAGCTTGTTCAATTGGCTTATCTCTAGAGTTTTGACATTTACTTGCACCACGAGTTGTTACAAGCTCTGTCAAAGAGGGGCAACTATAGACACCAAAATCTGACCAAGCCGAATCTTAGGCACCGTCTCGAATGCGCTCCAATGACGAAAATATGAGAATCATACTCAGAGATACTCCCAAGCAAGCAAAATCACGATTATGGCTCAAAACCCAAAAATCCTAAAAAACCTTCAGGCCATGACATTTTCATCCACATGGCCGCTACCTTTTCAAAAACCCTAGAATAGGCCATGTCCTTGTTCTCATGGTGTAGATACCCTAATTTGATCCCGCCTAATCTTAGGTTGGTTCGGGTGTTTTCGATGATGAAATCAAGTGGAATGGTGCTTCAGAATGATCCTTGGGAAGCAATCCAAGCTTAGTATCCAATCCAAATGATCAAATCCCTCAAAAACTTGAAATGCCAACTCCAACCTTTAAGCCTCCAACTTTGAACTTAGGGACTGCCAACTTTGATTCTTCCGACCATTACAAGAACCCCTTGGAAACCCTAGCCAACGTGGTGGTCGCCAGCATTGAACCTTGGGGTCGCCAACTTCATTGTAGCGACCACCATATCAAATCCTTGAAAGCTTTGAAATGGTAGCGACTGCCGACTCCATACCTAGCGACTGCCAACTTCAAAGGGCCTGACGTGTCCCAAAACGTGCTAGCACCTCATTGATTGATGAACTCTATAAATACCGTATCTTTTGTATGATTTTGGGAGGATAATTTCGATGTCGGAGCTCTGACGAGTCGAAAGGTGACAGATTTTGAGAACCGATACTCTGTCGAAGTACTAAAAGGGCGACCACCAATGCCGATGCCTTGTTAGATTCTCGGCCCACCCCTACACTTGGATCGGAGCTTTGCCCAAGGATTGGACTGCTGATCACCATTCCCTGACTTAAGGATATCCCGGATGTAGCGATTCAGGTATTCTGTTTGGATCCTCGGCCTTTCTTTCTTCACTTTCTCACTTGTGAAGTGACCAGATTAATTTCAATATTTTATTTTGAGTCATTACATAATTGATTCAATTACATTGTTTTATTTGATTAGATTGTGGGTATTTAGTTTGGATAAGAATATTTAGCTTAGTTGAGTTTAGTTAAATTAGCAAAAGTCATAAATCAAAGCAAATCTTAGCATACTTTGTTCACATTGCACACCCACACTTAGAATACTGTTATTTTTTAATTTATCGAGATAATACCAATATATTCAGCAATTGCGATTTACAATGTCGTAACTGTTACATTTGGTGCACTAACATTCATACAGTCATAATGATTTAGATTTCACCCGTATCTTAACATTTTCTAATTAAATAGCAACTATTACATCCTTATGTAGTAATCGTTACTTTCATAGGTTTAATTTAATTTTTTTTCTTTTATATTTTGTTATA
>JAUMHN010326142.1:0-10755 GCA_032360265.1 Heliamphora ciliata | reverse complement strand
CCACCAGGTCCGCACCCTCACCGACCTCCATCGATGTCGCAAACTTCCAAATCGCGGACCCCAAGCCTTGTTGACCCCAGTCGACAATTCCATGACGACCATCGTCGGCCATTCCACCATCATTGTCGACCACTTTCGGCCCTCCACTATCCACAATCAACCACCGATTACAGCTCTGGTCGGCCAATCACCATCAGCCACTCCGGATTTTATCGGCCTCCATCATCACCAACCTTCAGTCAGAGTATTACCACGCCATCTTCAGCAAACCTCATCGTCGCCACCGACCTTCATCGGTGCCGACCAAGTCGCACCTCTCTCTTCGCAACACCAGACCCACTGACTTACACCGCGACCCCCGATCAGTTCAACCTCAAGGTCAAACCCTAGACAGCGACACCAGATCTCATCGGCCCAAATCTCCTCAACGCCGGTGATCCAACCGAACCTCGTCGACCACCATCTAGCATCCACCAGCACCAGCGGCAACCTTAGGTCCACCGAACCTCCACTGCGATTCTTATTGGGAAAAGAGAATTATTTCATTAGCAAAATTGCATTTAATCTTTATACTCTTTAGAGAATTCATAAATTTTGCTAAAGGTTCATTTTATATTTTCATTAATCCTTTTTCCTTGAGTTATTATGAGCTATCATGATCCATATCCTGTCTTTTCTCATTATAGGCCCGCGAGATCTTCTTGTCATAATCATACTATGATAAAAACATGAAATCATATTCTTGATGGATCTCAGGATAAGTATCCTATTCATATTACTCATGATAGATATGCTACTCAATCTACTCAGCCTACTCGCACTGTTTCATCTAGAAGCTTGAGGTCTCCTCCAATCGTTATTCCCGACCAAGTTATTAGTGATTTTTATACAATTGCATATTGTGGAGAGAAGCAAAATTGCTATTGATAAAAGTTTTCCTACCAATATTGTTTTTGACTCATACATTCAAAAGGAAAAACTTGTGGTTGGGCCGCATCCACAGCTTTACGAGGTCACTGGGATGATAATTCAAAATTTTTAGTTTCGACGAGATTTTTAGTGGCAATCAATATGGGTAATTTATACGTGGGCAATGTTTATTATGATATACTTCCATTAAACGGTGGCGCTATACTTCTTGGTCGTCCTTGGATGTGTGAAGTGAGAGCCACTAAACGTCCTGAAAATTGTTACTGGATTTGACATAATGGTAACCCTATCTTGCTTAAACCTCTACCACCCAAAGCCAAAGATCCTGAATCGCTACCTTCATCCGATTCTCCGGTGCTCACATATTCCAATATAGCCCCAGTTGACCAAGAACAGGACTCTTGTCACACGAAAGGTTTCATTGATCAAGATGTTTCTATTTGTTCTTTAGTAAAACGTAATTGACCTACCAAGCGTTACTAATGTGTCAAAAACTTGTCACAAAACGACACCAAAAGACTTACTTGAGCATTTACTTGTTTGAGAGCCATATTGAATTGAATGATCTACCTCCTGATTCTACCCTTACATCAGTCACTAGTGGTTTATCACTAAACCAGTTGCATTCCGTTGTCACCCCACCAATCTCCACTTCTTCTCTTACTTTGCTTGCCCATAAATTGGATTTTCATGTAAATTTATTTGAATTCTCGTTGAGTATGGGTACTAATGCTAATTTTCTTGTGGAGAGTTTAATTCCTTTTCCAGACATATTGCAAACAGATGTTTTATTTTTGGACGTTCCTCAATTTTTAGCACTTCAGCACAATTTAAACTCGCCAAAGTCGAGTTCCTCTCAATAGAGGAGAAATGATGGAGAACGGAAAGAATATATCTATAGATTATTTGTATGTGATCCCAGAGGATATTTATAATATTTAAGTTAAATTTTAATTATTTTAGATTTAGTTAGATAGGATTAGTTTAAATAAGATTTGATTAGATTGGTTAGATTAGATTGTTATCCTTGTTATTCTTATCTTTGTATTTCAATGGTCTATTTATAGGCCCTCAGCTTGTATTACAAGAGACTGAATGATTGAATAAACAACTATTTCTTAGAATTGGTATGTATTCCAGTTCAACCCTAGGTGCGAATTCCTAGGTTCCTTTAGGTGTAGATTCCTAAAGCTTGTTCGTGTTTATCCTGCATCACCTCATCATGAAAAGGGCATTCTCTGAGTGCCATTCCTCATGAGCTAGGCCATCTATACCGTATTTCTTACTAGTCCCCGTAATATATATAGTTAAGCCTTGGGCAGTAATAGGCAAACTACAAGAGCAAGACCAAATGAGATAGTTACTGCCGTCCAACTTCACATGGCTGATTTGAAAAGAACCTCCAAGAGGACCTCCACGACTCATCACAGGCTCATCATTACTTCTAGGAGGCTTACCAATGTTCATTATACCCAAAACTATAAATAGATTCAAAGATCACGATGCAAAGAGAACCCAATAGATAGTAGAAAAGAGCTGAAAAAGAAGCATTGAAGCAAAAATAAGGCAGAGAAGACCTGCTAGAAACCACAGAAATCAAGAAACAATAGCGGAAAAAACTGGAGCAGTGAACAGCAGTTCAACCGAACCCTTGCAAGGCCAAAAAAATGTATCGAACCTCAAAGATCTTGCTTAGGAACCATCAAGAAATTTTAGTTGGCACCCTAGGAGGAGAATTCAAGCAACCATTGCAGTAGATCTAGCAGGGAAAAAAAACAGATTGCAAAAATCTATATGCAAAATAAAAAATGACAAAAATATTCAAAAACCATATCGAATCAACACCAAAAAATTGAAAAATTTTTGAACCACCTTCCTAGCCTAGTCGATCAGACTGGGTAGTTTTTCTTTTTTTGAAGATCATAAGAGCAACGGAAAAACAATGAAAAAGAAATAAAAAGTGAGCAGCTTTGATGTGAAGTCAGATTTCAAGTACAAAAAGAATGAAGGGAGAGAAAGAATGGAGGGAAAAATCAATAGATGGCTAATAAGAGATTTGCCAAACTAGGGCAACCTCTCAAAGTGTCTTCATTTATACAAACATAGAGACAGAGAGACAGAGAGACAAAACTACACAAATACCATTGTACTATACTGAGCATAATACTTAACAATTAGGCATATGCTATCATTCTAATTAAAGTTGTAAGGCTGATGAACATTCCATTTTGTTTTTTTACAAGGGTTAATATAAAACTAAAAGGACGGCAAGGCGACGTCACCCTTGTGCATCAAAGAGCAAGATAACAACAAGGGAAAACAAAATAACTATCAATAAGGGCCTGATTGGTGAACTAAAAACGCAAAAAAGCTTACATATCCATTTGGCAAAAAACAAACAAAAAAGCCAATAAATCAAATCAAAACAGTAATTCCTAGGATAATTTATTTAAACTTTCACCCCATCTAAAAGGCAATAATACCCCTATTTGATAACTTATTTACTACAAATGCTAACTATATACAATCGTTATAATCAACAATATAGAAAGACAATACTATCCAATTTGGATAAAATAACAAAAAAGCTAAGTTTTTAGCCCAATCAACCAACTTTAAAAAAATATATAAATAAACTAGCTTAAAAGCCAACTTACCAAATAACCTACTTTGAATCTAATTTAACTTCTTTTGGGCTAAAAACGCTAAAAAAACAAAAAAAACAAAAAAACTAGCTTTTAAGCTTATTACCATTCAGGCCCTAAGTGTGATCTACCCTTTTGAGTGCATGTCCTTCAATCTAGAAAGAATTAAATAAGTTAGTTGTAATTTTTTGACTTTAAGTGGAAGCATATAATGTATCAGTTGTATCCAAGAATTAGGTTGTATCCAAGAATTAGGTTTATACTGGTATGCAGCTAATGTAATGGAATCTTATCCTGAATTAACTTATATATTCCACGGATAATTCTCTCTACAACCCTTCTAGGGTTCCTTAAAGCCCCTGGGGCATTGCAGCTCCATCATTTCTCTTAAGATCTGGATTGCATCATAGGGTATAGCAGCTTGTTTTGCTGGATCATTCAACAAAAATATATACATCACACTAAATTTAGCTTCAGTGTATGAATAGGCATCTTTACATCTTCAAAGATCCTATTTCTTTCCCTCAAAAGAAACCACAAAAGGAAAATGGGAACCACTATCTGAGCCATCCTCCCCTCCATGCGAGAGCACCAATAATCCCAGAGGCTATGGCAAAGGTAGAGCTGCAGGGAAGTTTGCAAAAGGTCCTGGCTAAGAAGCACGAATATAAACATGGGACAATGGTAACACGACACCTACATACTAACACGGCATTTTCATATAAATCAGGACACGACACAGCATGAATACATAAATATACATATTTTTATATGTATACATGAAAAATAACTATGACCCCATTAATGATAACTACTCCATTTTGTGATGACATATACATTCATATTTTATCAAATTAAAATAGTAGCAAATCACTTTTGCATTCAACAACCAGAAAATAAGTGTGAACAAGAAAATCAAATATCTATTTTGGAATTTCTCTCACAAACAACATGAAAGTTTTAAGATTTAAATTTCTTAAAATTAAAATATTTAATAAACAAAGCAGATGATCTTCATACAACGTTTGTCTCCTTTCTTTTACACGAGTCTTCAACTATAGAGTCTACTCCTATCCAAAAATCATAATATTCTAAGAGAATCATTACTTTTAAACAAAGAATCCATTTTTAAAATCCAAACTTTTAAGTACCTTCTCCTTTGCTAAGCTAGACTTGATTTGAATACCGATTTTATGACCCCTTCTCCTACAATCTGCTTCATCAAATTCAGCAACGGAAACCCTAGAGGGTTGAGCAGAACCAAAGGCATTGCAAGTTTCATTCCCAACAGTCTCACGTTGATTTTTCGATCTTATAGAGCCAAATGGAGTTTGATCGGTAGTTATATTTTGAGTTGTCTCCCTTTCTTTTTATTTTAACATCGGAACTCTAAGGTATACTTTTCAAGCTAGTAATATGTTTCATGTTTACTAAAGTGATTGATGCGTATGTTCCCAAGTGTCTTAAGATTTCATGTTATACGAGTTAGAAATAAATAAAGACACGATAAGTACTCAACATGTGCCGGGGAGAGTCAGTCATAGATCGGGGTCCACAGGGAGAGTCTGGCTAGTGTTGGTGCTTAGAAGTGTATGTGTTTTGTAGGGTCCTGCTGACGCAACTGCAAATTTATATGTTGGACAATGCTTTTCTTTTTTAAGAAGAAGAATTAGCAGGAATGGGCAACGAAGTGTGCAGGACATCCACTATTCCAGCTCTATTGGGGAGAAGCCCTTTAAAAAATACAACAAAAAGAAAGATAAAAAAGGGATAGCGCTTCATATCATATGGTGCAGGGTCTAAGTGATTTGCTGACAGATTAGGGGAGATGTTTACTAGTACGAATGAGAAATTGCAATTCACTAGACAAAGAATGGGGTATGCACATCATCTCAAAACCAAGTGGGCGACTCTCACTAATGAGCTTAGCAATCTGCAAATTACCAACTAAGATCATTTCTGATAATGCCCAAAAGCTTTACATGTTTTTCAATTTGTCGCATGATGATAGGCTTAGGTGGGTGATTGGGTTGCTGAGCAGGATATGTTAAGAATTTGGTTCCTTGATATGGGTATCTAAGAGGTCTTCCTTTCCCCTGTTTCACATGCTTTAAACTTATAAAGTTGCTCTAGCACTATGATGTTACCTTATGAAGCCTAATTTGGTGGGCTCCCCATGTGGCACAGGTATAAGTGCCAAATTTTGCTTCGGAATTGGGTGGGGTCCTTTTACTATATTAGCTGAAGTTGTTTAAATGAATGGAAATGAAGTTCGATTGTTATTGTGAAATGACACTTTTTGTATGCCAGGATTTTAACTTGTATTATAATATGCTGGTTAGTTGATCTACACTTTTTGCATCTTCATTAGCTTCAGCATCCCAACAAGTTCTTGATGAAAATGGGTGTGTCAATTTAACCATCTTGAGAAAGTGTGTTTTTTGTTTTTGGATTTGTCATGGCACTTTTGGTGGTGTTATGGTTGTGCTTTGCATGAAAATAATGACTTTCATTGCCAGTCAGTCAGCTACTTTTCTTTCTTCCACCTCCTAAGGATGGAGGCAGTATATAGCGAAATAAACGTCCAAGGGGTCGGGTGGACATGCATAGGTAATCAATGACTGTTGTTGACCTTGTAGCCTGTGGTTCTGTCATTTTGGCAATGTAGAAATGTTGCAGATGTAGGATGACTCATGGACTTTTAGGGGTTTTTTTTCCTACATTTTGTTCAAGAAAAACCTAGGGAAATATGTGCGGAAGAAAAATGTATTTTTTTGTCAATGTAAACACTGAATTGTGTTATTTACATTTGTGCTGCTGTAGAATTGCAAACAAACATGGGAAAGGTAGGATAACGTATATCCAACCATGTGATCTCAATGCCATCCAAATGCAGGAGTAACAGGATTCGAAACACTTCGAAAACTAATCCCCATACAACTAGTACTGGAACTCCTAATCTCAAAAAATCCTATCCCCCGAATTACAAAATCCCTAAACAGTTCCCTTATCCACTACACCTGCATCGGACGAAACTTACAAGATCACTATTATATACCAGTACTTTGTCCAAGTAGCTCTATGCAATCATACCTTATGAATCCTCAGAATACATTAATACAAGAGCATATGGTTTTCTCTCAAGGGCCCCATATTACCTCCCTTTCCCCTATGTCCAGTGAAGAAGCACAAAAACCTTGACAAACAACTAGCTTAGCAAAACCTCTGGCTTTATTACCAACCAACAAGAAACGGAAATTAGCATTCTGAGGTTGTCTGAGGTTGTAAAACAATTTATTGTTTTATATATATTTCATTTATGAATTTTTTAATCAACAATGAAATTTCATTGGTTGAGTATGCATTGAAAAACACTGAACTGCAGAAAATACATAATGCGCATGGCAAACTTGTCGAAGACAAAACTGTTACAGAATTGTGGTCACTCACCTGCATGACCTCATCAAGCAGCAGCACATGCGTAAACGGGTCTCTCTTCTTCGAAAGCACCCTCTGCAAATGCCAAACTGCGACCACAATCGAATTCAACTGATCCATACAAGTGCTCATCCTCTGCCAAAGAGCCTCCTTCGCCTTAGCCCCACCACCAATCTGGGGTGTGCCGCTCCTCTGTATCCCTCCCGGCCCAAACCCACCACCAGACGAGGCCGAAATGGCCTTCATATCCAATGCAACACTCACACTCTTCACACCCTGACTCTTGTACTTGTTTATCAACCCATCCACCGCCGATCTCAATTCACCAAGATTGTAAAACACCTGCAACCCGGCACCAACCTCCGCCTGATTCAACCCCTCCAATCCCCTCTCCAAAACCCTCGTTCCCTCCGACCTCAACTTCTGTCCTGCTTCGAATACCCAACTCAATTCCTCATCTACCACAGCAATGCCCGCAAGTTCATTCTCGTTGCAAAGGCTCAAGATCTCGCAGTGCAATTGGGCGGCCTTTGCTAGGTCGAGCTTTTCGGGTTCAGATTCGCCGGAAGCCATGACATCGCGGAGCTTCTTTGAGAGGCGGAGGACGCGGATGGTAAACTGGACGAGCTCGGAGGTGTGATGGAGGCTCGAGAGCTGGAGGGTCTTGGCGCGGATCTGGCGGTGGGGCTCAGCGATCTCGGAGCGGATGCGGCGTACGGAGGACTGAAGAGTGGAGACAGCGGATCGGATGGCGGACAGGGCCGAATCGGCTTCTCTGATGGAGGAGAGCTGGGAGAGGAGATCGCGGTGGCGGGAGAGGACCTCGGAGCGAAGCTGCTTCTCGAGGAGCCGGATGCCTTCCTGGAGCTTCTCGGCGCGGGCGGCGGCGGACCCGGAAGAGAGGGCGAGGGAGGAGAAGCGAGCGGAATCGAAATCCTGGGAGAGGAAAGCGGAGAAGATTGGGTCGGAGGCGAATGAATCAAGTGGTGGGGATGATGAGAATAGAGTATTGGTGGGTGTGGCGGAAGACGGTGGTGTTGCGGTTGCTGATGTTGCGGCGGCGGCGGTGGCGGTTCTATCTTTGAAGGTTGAAAGGCGTTGCATAGGTGGTGAAGAAGAAGGTACTGCAGATCTTTGGATCGTTGAAGAAGCCATTCTTGAAAGCTCTTGCTTGGGAGTATTTCTGTACTATCATTTGCATTCGGACATTAGAGATTCGTGTTTTGAAAGGGAGAACAAAACGAAACTCTTCTTCGAGTCTGTTTGCCAAAGGAAGGGAGGGGCCCAAAAAAAAAAAAAGAAGAGAAAATTAATGGGGCCTTATTTGGGGTACTTGTATTCTAAGTAGGTCCTAATTGCTTTTAAATATTTTATTATGTTCTATTTTTTAAATTTATAATTTTTGTTGACAAATATGCATATCTCTTATCTTTTATTTTTTTTGTCCTCTCTCGTGGCGGCTCCAAAAATTTTTATTAATGAAGTTATTCAAAAATTTAAATTTTATTTATTTTATAAGATAATAATTTTTATACTAATTAATAATTAATAATTTATTATTAGCATACTACAAATTAAATTATACATATCAATTAATAAGTGGAATACACTTTTAATATAATTTCTTTTTGTTTTGACAAAAAAAATTATAAATATATGAACTTTTTACAATTGTATCCGATGACATTTTATATTTTAAAATTGGTATATAATAGTTTAGTTATTAATTGTATGAGAAATATCATTTCTAATTTGTGAGACCAAGCAATAATTGAATCAAATCATACAAAGAACTAACTTGCTATTGAACTCTACAAAGCAGTTGTTATGCTCTTGAATTGCATATTTATGATTGTAAAAATTAATTTAATACGATTGTTGTATAATTAAATTTGTAATTTGTGAAATTTTGTGTCATAACTTTTTAAGAAACTATGAATATATCATTTATGTTCGGAATAAAAATATTAAAAAAATAATTTAGTGTAACGCGTTGAAGATAATTATAGTATTTTATATTATTATGATGTCAATTATATTTTTTTTATGTAAG
Source organism: Heliamphora ciliata (assembly GCA_032360265.1). Lineage (NCBI taxonomy): Eukaryota > Viridiplantae > Streptophyta > Magnoliopsida > Ericales > Sarraceniaceae > Heliamphora > Heliamphora ciliata. The sequence goes on along the minus strand of JAUMHN010326142.1, from coordinate 1,689 downwards.
TTCAATTATATACCAACTAAAAATTACTATAATAATAATTTTTTTAAAAAAAAAATTGATAGGGTCAATTGACCCCATAAGTCCAGACTTGGCGTCGCCGCTGGATACCGACAAGTTAAGTTAAGCCAAACATTCAGCCAAACATATGTTGGTGGTGTTTGTCTATTTGACATTATTGAAATTAGTAATTTATAAATTATAATTTTTAGTAAAAGTTATTAATGTTTGGCAAAAATTGTAATCTGTAGCTGGAATAGAAAAAAAATAATTATAATTTGTAGTAGAAGTTGTTGGTGTTTGAAAAAACTTTTAGTTTATAGTTAAAGTTAGTAGCAAAAAACTAAAATCCACTAACAGTAGCTTTGTCAACTACCCTCATTGTCTATGTTAAAAATAATATATTTTTAAAAATTAAAATATCGTTAATTATGGTTTGATTACTGAAATCAACATATTAGGAAGTTAAGATTTTATCGATTATAATTTGATTTGCAAGTTATTTTCTTTCTTTTCTATAATTCTTCTTTATCATTATAAATAGATAGTTATAACTCTTTAAAGGTAAGCCAAAATTATTAAAAAAAAATTTTCTACTTGGTACCAGAATCAAAATATGAAGGAAAAAAAATTATCTTGAAACCCAATCCTAACTGTCGTCACAACTTTACCTCACCTTTATTGTCGGTATTCCGTCACCGTCAAAGTCTTTGTTGCCGTCATTGGGTTTTCCTCACCACTACCAATGCCATTGGACTTTGTTCACCTCCGCTAGTCTTTTTTTTTTCTTTGCAACCGTCGATGTTCTTTCTCTTTTTTGCTGTTGTGGGTTGTGAGTTCCAGATCACCGTACTTCTTTGATATTGGTGTATCATTAAAGTTTCAATATATTATATTGTTGGTTTTGACAGTGCACTTTTTGGAGAATTATTACTCTTTTGTTTTTGTTCTTGTTTTTGGGGTCTACCGATGTTGTTATGGTAACATTGTTCTTATTTTTGGGGGCTATCAATATTGTTCTGGTAGCATTGTTCTTATTTTTTAAAGCTGCCGAAGTTATTTCAGTAGCATTATTCTTATTTTTGGCAGCTACCATTGTTGTTCCGATAGTATTGTTCTAAAATTTAGTTAATTTTTAAAAATTGAGAAGTCACGTCAGAAACCTGATCCTAAGCATATCTAGTGAAACTATCTCTGCTCAAGTCTTCAATTATCAAGTTGAGTGTTAGGAATTTATTATTTTGTTTAAATTAAGTTCATTTATTTTAATGGCAATTCAAGTTGTATTAAAATTGTGAAACTTGTAAGTTGACTAGGATTGTTATGGTTGGATTAGGATAGGCTTATTGAGTCTTAATTGTTTAAGGAATCCTAAATTGTATTGGATTTTTATTTGGTTAATCCTAGTTGAGTTAGAATTGTTAATAGAAGTCCTAATTAAATCAAAAAACCCAAGTACAACTATCAAAGCTAAAGGTATAAACCAATGAAGCAGGATCGTGCAAGCAGAATGTAATCTGGTATATGACTGCTTGAGCGGTCTCAAGTGCGCTCAAATGGACCCCAAGCAGTTTCAATTATATTGAAATTCCGATTGCTAGTCTTTCAAGCTTATAACTAAGACCCTAAGTCAACCACGAAAATCAACTTTTGCATTAAATATTCAAATTTTCTAAAGACAATCAGAAGTTC
>JAUMHN010326033.1:0-18044 GCA_032360265.1 Heliamphora ciliata | reverse complement strand
GTAACTCCGTATAGAACTTGTCATTACTAAACCTACGGGTCGAGGGTAATGGACGAGAGTCTATAGTTGTTATCTTTCTCCTCGGCTGAGTGGCCTAAGTTGAGCTTACTATTTTATTTACATATTTCCCTTAACTATGGCATGATATCTGTTAGGATGATATGCATAGTTTGAAGGATGAAAAATGTGTGGTTTTATGAGAAAAAACCTTTTTGAGACACGTGTTAGTTTAATGGAAAACTTGTGATTTTGGAAGAAAATTTTTTTTGGCTCCTGTAGTTGAGCCTGTGTGTGAATAATTGCATAGCCTGCTTTACAGCTTTATTGGCTATGTTCTATTGGGCTTCGGCTCACGGTGTGGTATTTTGCTGTAAAATCTTTTCAGGCGAGCATGAGGAGTTGACCTAGTTGCAAAGGTGATGGAAGACTTGCTGTAGTTTTTTCCTTTTGAGACATGTACTTACACATGTGAAGCTTGTGATGGCTGGTTTTGTACGCCTTTAGGCGATATGTTTATTCATGTATGAGATGCATGTTTTCAGTTTATGAGAGTTGAACAGCGGGGACTTTTATCCAAATGTTGTACATTTTAATTTCCAACTGTAAAACCTATTTTCATAAACGGTATTTTAGTGGGCTTTCGCGTGACCCGGATGTTTGGGGCGTGACATTCTTGTTGTAACTTGAGAAGGTGATTATCACGAAAGGCCACTCCGCCTATTGAAGGAGAGAGAGAACTCCGCCTATAAGGAGGGACTTGAGAATGGTACATTCTCAAGAAGAGGCTACTCTACCTAGACTAAGGAGAGAGGCTGCTCCGCCTATTGAAGGAGTGTTTAGTGGAATCCTCGTAGTAGTTGGCTTGAGGTAAGGACGTATGCCGTTGCGCCGAACCTTGTAAAAAATTGTGATGTCGTATTTCTACCTTGCTTACTTTTCATTCTCATTATTATATTATTGTTTATTGTTGCACCACACACATTTTATACACTTAAATCATTCGTTATTAAATCCATTCTTGTGAAATAAAATATATTTGTGTTTTCAAATATATTTGTAAAATAAAATCATTCATTTATTGTTTTGTGCTTTCATTTTTCAAATTGTGAAATAAAATATACTTGTGCGTTAATTTTCTAACAAGAGACTATACTTGAAAATATTCTTGTGAATTAATAGATATCTTGCTTACAAGTGAATTGAAATCTATATTTGTATTTCAATATTTGAACAAATTTTTTAAATATCCAATTTACCCCCGCTCTTGGGATTGCACCTACTCTATCGATTGGTATCAGAACGGGTCACATTTTTCTTACAAAGTTTTTGTAAAAAGATCCATGGCTCAAATCAGTGCATCTCCTTTTAGTGAGGGACAATCGTTCGCACAACCTCCTTTATTTTGTGGGATGCATTAAATTTTTTGGAAACAACGCATGAAAATTTTTGTTCAAAGTATAAATTGGCATGCTTGGCATGTTATTGTAAATGGTGATTATGCTCCCATAAAAATAGTAGATGGAAATAATGTTCCTAAACTTGACTATGAATTAAATAATAATGATATGAAACTTTTACAAATTAATTCAAGTGCTATTAATGCTTTATATTACGCTTTAGATGCAAATGAGTATAATAAAATTATGACTTGCATAAGTACTCAAGAAATTTGGAAAAAGCTTAAAATCACATACGAAGGAACTGAAGATGTTGGAGATTCAAGAATAGATAAATTGACTAGTGAATACGAATCATTCAAAATGCATGATTATGATTCAATTTCTGATATGTATACTCATTTCACTCACATCATTAATTCTTCGAATGCTCTTGGAAAGACTTACCCCTCTTATGAGTTATTAAAAAAAGTTCTTAGGGGTTTGCCACTTGTATGGGAAGCTAAAGCCACAGCCATCACGAAAGCTAGAGACTTGAAGAAGATGACAATGAATGAACTCATCGGGTCACTCCTTACCTATGAGATGGCAATCAATGATAGAGAAATCGACCTCAACAAAAAGAAGATGGTTGTCTTCAAAACATTAAATGAGGATTCATGCAATGAGGAGGTAAATATTTGCTATATGGTTCATAGTATTAGTGAGATAAATTCTAAAACTACAAGTACTTCAAAAGAATTAAATTCCAGTAGTGATGAATCATTGCCTATATATGAGGAATCTAAAAAAGAATATAAATGTTTATATAAATGTTGTTTGGAGAAAAATGCTTTTTTGAAAATGGAAATTGAGAATCTTTCAAAAGAACTTATTGAGTTAAAAACATCTGATAAGATTTTCAAAAAAGATCATAAAGTTGAAATTTCCACTATTGGAGAAGAAAATGATTATTTAAGAAATGAGTATAAAAGAATAAAATCCTCTTGTAGAGAAAATGAGTTTATTGATCTAAAGAGGAAAATTAAAGATTTAAAAACCTCTTCAAGTAGTACTTGTTCTAAAAGTGATCGTGATAAATCTACTTGTTTATATTGTATGAAAAAAGGTCATATTTGGTATATTTGCCCTTATAGTGAAAAAAGAGGTATTGATAAAAATATCGTTTGGAAAGTGAAGAATGCTAACTCTCATGGACCCAAGAAGGTATGGGTACTGAAAGATCCCACTTAAATTTGTTTTGGAGGTGTTTGGATGCCTCCACTCGAGCTATCAAGTAAATCATAGTAAGTGGAAGTCCAAAGCACGTGCGGGATGTCAAGTCAAATCTTTAAAATGGTTTATCATTTGAGACTTGACTTTAATGGTATAATCTTTCCAGTTTTTGTATTTCGTTTAATATCATAACACTGGGGGGTATTATAATATTTTTGTGCTTAAGTCATGCATTATATTTTTGTTAAAAATCTTATGTGCTATGACTTAGAGAATAAATATTTTTTTGAAAGTCATACATATGTAAATTAGAGCATACATATCTTTGTTGAAAATATCATTTTGTAATCCATACTACGCCTTAATTCTTTAATACTCAATTTTTAGACTCATAAAATAAAATGACAAAATGCCCTAAATGTTTATATCTGTTAGTAATAAATTAATTTCATGTATTAAGAATGTATATACATTATTTTAAAATTCATAAGAACATTTGTGCTCATAATTTATATCAATTGGTATAAGATTTGAAGGCAGATAAAAATAACTTTTTGAGTAACATTTGATATTATTTTCTAAAAAGTCATAATAATTGGTATTATGTACTATTATTTGGAGAAAATATTTTGCACATGTATACTTAATGGATCATAATTTTCTCATACATATTGATTGTTAAATTAGTTTAAAAAAAAAAAATTCCTATATGTGGCATTGGGATTTAGGAATTGTTTTGAAAAAACATTTCAAAAATAAGGGAATCCAAAGATGTTTAGAAAACCATTTCAACACCTTGAAAACCAAACTTTGAAAACTCCTTTTTATTAAAAGTAGAGTCGCTATTTAGTTTTTGAGAAAAACTAAGAAAAACAAAAATGGCTACTAATTTTAAAAACGTTTAACCAGAGAAAAATAAGGTTTGGAGGCTAAGGTACGAATCGAAAAAGGTGTTAGGCACCCCGTTCGTTCAACCATAAGGTTGGCATCTACTTATCATCATTGGTTCTTTAATAGAATTTCTCAAATGCATGCAATTAAAGAAAATGGTGGTAAAAAGAGAACATCCAAAATCAAATATGAAAAATACATAACATATGTACATAGCACTCCAAATTAGAGCAAATAAAAGGGTGAAATACTAAATCTTAAGGCATGCAATTTCTAACTAAAGGATATATGAAACAATCCTTCTTGCAATTTCATTAAAATGAACTAAATTACCACGATTTAAGTAGAAGAATAAAACATGCTAGAAAGTGTCAAAATTGCCTAAACAAAATTTGTTAACAAGAAATACACTAAACTAGGCAAAATTTTAAAGAAAGTGACTAAAATATACACATTGTCGAAATAAGCTAAATTAGCATTAACATGATGAAAAGACACTAAAAATAAAAATGCATGTAAATTCTATGTTTAAGAGAAAATTTACTAGTAAAGAAAACAAAAATAAGAATGTTATGACAAAAGAGAGTTTGAGAACTTAAAAAGAAAAAAAATGGAGAAAAAGAAAGTTTGTAAAAGAAAATGATGCTAAATGAAAAGATTAGAAAATATTTATTTAATCTATTAAAAAAAACTTAATTATTCATATTTTATATTCTAAAAGACAAAAGAAAATAAAAGAAAAGAAAAGAAAATAGAAAAAAATTACTATAATAAGAGAAAAAAGAAAAAAAAATTTACTAGCATTTAAAGATGAAGATTAATCTTAAAAGATTTTTGTATTTTTTGGATTTAATGAAAGAAAAAATGAAGTTATAGAAAAAGAAGAAGATGGAATTTTTATAAGAAAAATAAATGTTAGCGTTAAAGATTGACTAAAGTTAAAGGAGAAAGAAATACTAAATTAATCATTATAAGGAAGTAAAGAAATAAAATGCTAGGAAAAAAAAGAGGTGCATTAACATTAAAAGAGAAGAAAAAAAAGAAATGAAAAATAAAAACTAGAAAAAAAATATTAAACAAGAAAGAAAATAAAATAGAGCATTAAATTAATGTTATGAGAAAAGAAAATGGCAAAGAAATAAAGTGCTTAGTGAAAGAAATTAAACTAATTAAAAAGAATGAAGCAAAATAAATGTCAGAGCATCAAATTAACGTAAAAAGGAAAGAAAAGCGAAGAAATGAAATACTTAGAATTAAATGGGTGTAATATTGATAATTACAACCATTTTTTATATAAGTTCTTATATCGTAACAATAACGACATTATTTAGTCGTATCGTTAAGTCATGTTAAGACTAATTAATGATTTAATAGAAGAAAGAGAATAACACATGTGTTAAGTATGAAATGTGGACAAATTAATAATTAAGAAAGTAAAGAAAACAACTAAATTACATAAAATAAATAGGATTAACTATATAAATGGAAGGAATATGCAAATTGAAATTGAATTTTAACCCAGTCACCCCAAAAGAAAGGAATTGGAGTTTGAAAGACTGGGGATCCAAACGAGGTACCTGAATCGTGAAATCCTCAAATTGGGGAATGTGCTTCAATCCTTGGATAGTGATTCCAAGCTAGGGCTTCAAATGCAGGTATTGGAGGTTTGGGACTCGGTATTTCGGTAGGGCTTCGGCGTCGGGGCTCGAAATTACTCGGCGTCTCGACAGAGCTTCACTCTCAAAACCTCTCACTCATTTTTCCTCCCCTGAAACGTACCAGAGGTACGATATTTATAGAGTTCTTCAGCCAATGAGATGCCGCCACGTTTTAGGGACACGTCAGGCCATTTGGAGTTGGGGGTCGCCACAATGAAAGTTGGCGGTCGCCGTGTTTTTGAAAGGTTCTGTAAAGTTCAATGGCAGTCGCCGTAATGCAAGCTGGTGGTCGTTATAATGAAAGGTGGCGGTCGCCATTTTTTGCTAGGGTTTCCACAAAGCTCTATGGCGGTCACCACAATGAACATAGCGGTTTCCTCACTTGGGCAGCAAGTTTCGATGGTTCGACAAAATTTCATTGGTTTGAAGGTTTCAGATTCAAATACTAAGCTTGAATCACTTCTCAAGGATTGTACTGAGGTACCATTCCACCTGTTTTCATCATCGGATTCACCTAAGATTAGGCGGGGTCAAATTGGGGTGTCTACAATTGCCCCTCTTTGATATAATTTGCATAGCAACGCGTGGAGCCAGTTATATTAAAGATTCCAGAGACAACATCCATTTGACCGAGCCGTCAATCTTAGGCCACAAACATACAAGCATGCATATGATGTTGGTCGTATTCGAATTTTCATTGAGCTGCCTACGTATCCCTTTGCTAGGGATCATATCAGAACGTAGCTCATGGGTCAAAATGCAGGGATACAATGATAAGAAATACGATGCATGCCAAGTATAGTGTAATATAATGCGAGTCAGTTTAAGGTCATGAGGAGGACCGACGAGTCAGTTTAGGGTCATGAGGAGGACCGATGAGTCAGTTTAGGGTCTTGAAGAGGATCGAGGAGTCAGTTTAGGGTCATGAGGAGAACTGAGGAGTTAGTTTATGGTCGTGAGGAGGACCGAGAAGTCAATTTAGGGTCGTGAGGAGGAGGACCGACGAGTCAGTTTAGGGTCGTGAGGAGGACAGATAAGTCAGTTTAGGGTCATGAGGAGAACTGAGGAGTCAGTTTAGGGTCATGAGGAGGACCGACGAGTAGTTTAGGGTCTTAAAGAGGACCGACGAGTCAGTTTAGGGTCATGAGGAGGATTGACAAGTCAGTTTAGGGTCATGAGGAGGACCGATGAGTCAGTTTAGGGTTAAAAGGAGGATTGATGAGTCAGTTTAGGGTCATGAGGAAGACCGACGAGTCAGTTTAGCGTCATGAGGAGGACCGACGAGAAAAACATTAAACTAATAGGTCGAGTTAAGACCTAAAAATTCAAAACGAGGTACTGAATAAAGTCAAAAGTCAAGTTACGACTTAAAATTAAACTTATCGGAGGGAGACAACACCTTAAAAAGATAAGGGTTTTAAAACTTACCAAATTATTTTTAGAATTATTTATAAGCACACAAGAGTTTCTCGAAGTATTTTTGAGAAACGCCTGAGATTATTTTTAGAAAAACACACGCAAAAATAATTAAAGGTTTTACAAAATTTATCTTGGCTAAAACTTATGAAATTAAAACACGTAAAAGAACACTAGTCATGTAAAATAAATAAAATAACAAAACCCTCAAACAGTCCCTTAAACCCTGAATCGTCATAAAGACAAACTAATGTAAGGCCGCCAACTTTGGATGTCACTCCCCAACATCAGGGTCACGCGTAAACCCACCCAAAAGACAGTTTGAGAGAATAAGATTTGCAGTTGGAAAGCCCTCAACTCAAAAATATACATCATTTGGATAAAAATTCCCACAGTTCAACTCTCATAAATTGGAAACATGCATTCTCATATATGAATAAAATATGTCGCCTCAAGGCGTACAAACCAGCCATAACTGGCATTACATGTAAAAGTACATGTACAAAAATAGGAAAAACTACAGTAAGTCTTCCATTACCTCCGCAACTAGGTTAACTGATGCTCACCTGAAAAGGTTTTACTGTAAAATTCCACACCGTGAGCCAAAATCCAAAAGAACATAGACAATAAAACTATAAAGCAGGCTATGTAATTACACACACACGGGCTCAACCACAGGAGCCAAAAAGGTTTTCCTTCTAAAACCATAAGTTTGCACCAGACTACCACGAGTCTCAAAAAGGTTTTATCTCATAAAGTACCATGTTTTCCATCCTTCAAACTATGCATATCATCCTAACAGATATCATGCCACAGTTAAGAGAAAGCTATAAATAAACAGTATGCTCTACTTGGGTCACGCAGCCGAAGAGAAAAGATGTAAATGAAATCCTATGTACCGACTCTGCCGTACACACAAAGGTAACAACTATAGACTCCTGCCCATTACCCTAGTCCTGAACCACTTAAAGCCTGCTAGGTAATGACAAGTTCTATACGGAGTTACAACAACAACGCTATTCACAGAGGTAACCGACTTCTTTACGGATTTCCATGACCGATGGGAAAGCACCCAAACCACGCACTTGCTTCTTTATGGATTGCCACGACTGATGGATGAAGCATAAGCAAACCACGTTTACGGGGATTACCCTGAGGGACTGTAGTGAACCCACTCTGCGCATGTTTTTTGACTTCCACCAAGGAGTAATAGAAGCCTAACTCAAACCACATACTGTCACGGTACATCTATGGAAACATTTGAAAAATCCACTGTAGCTCAACTACGAAACCCACGAAATAGTTTATACACCACATGTATAAAAAGAGATCTAATCCATCAAAATAGAGATCTAAACTTATTTCCAACAAAACGTTGAAGAGTTGAGACATAACCCCGCGGGTTAGCTCAAAATCTACAAAAAGACGTTTTTCACCATTTTCACAAAACACCTTGTTTTCAAACCTCCTTTTGAAAATTATGGATATCACGTACTCGAAATATGTATACAACCGAGAAAAGGCGTAAAAAACCCACTTTTACCCATAAACCACGGTTACACATGAAAATCACATTTGATGTATTTTTTACTCGGTGGAAACACGTATAATCACCTATATCACCCTTATACAGCAGTAGGGTCTAGAATCCTACCTCGGAGAGTCAAGAAGTCGACGTCTCAAAATTGAACGGCGTCAGAACGAGAATTTGACCGGATGGATGCGTAGCCCTTGTCCCCGATAGCAAGGATCCACAAAGGATCAAATACAAAACCAAGCCCCGGGCCCTCAAAGCTAGAAAAAAGGCAGAGAAAAGGGGTTTCTTAGCCAGGAAGAAAGAGAATATCAAAATATCTTAGCCCTTGGGATATTTATAATCGTAGCAAAAAGGCACTGTTCAGTTGACGTTTCCAAGGAAAAAATAGGTTTCTAAGGTCCAAACAAGCCTCTACCAAACCCCGAAAAGCGTATAACACATTTATACATGCTGTTCTACAACTGTAAAGTATAAACCATGCATCGATGTTATTCATATACTGAAGGAAACACATCAAATAAATAAATAACCTAAAAGATAAGGGTTAGGGTCTCACAACTCTCCCCACCTTAAGGAATTTTGCCCCCGAAATTCTCAACAAGGTCACGAGGTAAATAGGTCTGGGTATCTAACACGCATTCCAGACTCGAGACATAAGCAATTGTTCTGCCCCGCAACACCTGCTCTTTTGTATCAAGAATCCTCACTGGACGCTCCTCATAGGTGGCATCCTCATCAACCCGCAGCTTAGCCCAATCTAACACACGTGAAAGATCAGGCTCGTACCTTTGATGCATAGAAATGTGGAACACATTATGCACAAATGCTAACTGAGGTGGCAAAGCTAAATGGTATGTGACCTCACCAATCCTATCGAGGATCTCAAATGGTCCAATGAAGCGCGGTGATAGCTTCCCGCTACGACCAAATCTCATCAAACCTCTACGTGGCGAGACCTTCAAAAACACATGATCTCCCACTATAAATTCCAAAGGTCGCCTCCTCAGATCTGCATAACTCTTCTGACGGCTCTGCGCTGTTGCGAGGCTCTGGCGAATCACTGTAACCTTCTCTATTGTCTCCCGTACCATGTTGGGTCCCAAGATTGTGGTTTCTCCCACATCTGTCCAACACACGGGTGATCTACAAGGTTTACCATACAAAGCCTCATATGGTGCCATCCTAATATCGGACTGGTAGTTGTTGTTGCATGCAAACTCTGCCAATGGTAGATGATCCTCCCACGAACCTCTGAAATCAAGGACACAAGCCCTCAGCATATCCTCCAAAATCTGTATAGTCCTCTCTGACTGGCCATTCGTCTAGGGGTGAAAAACCATACTAAACATCAAGTTGGTCCCCAAGGTCTCCTGCAGACTCTGCTAAAAGCGCGAAGTAAAGCGCGGGTCCCTATCAGAAACAATAGACACTGGCACTCCATGCAACCGGACTATCTCTGTGACATGCAAGTGACTCAGTCTATCCATCGAATCCCTCACTCGGATGGGGAGAAAGTGTGCAGATATCGTCAACCAATCAATCACAACCCATACAGCGTCGTGTCCCCTTGGTGATTGAGGAAGTCTTGCACAATGTCCATCGTGACATGCTCCCACTTCCACTCTAATATAGGCAATGACTGTAGCAATCCTGCCGGCCTCTGATGTTCTGCCTTTACCTTCTGACAGGTAAGGCACCAGGAAACAAACTGGATCACATCCCTCTTCATTCCCGTCCAACAGAACTGACGACGTAGGCCATGATACATCTTCGTGCCTCCAGGATGCACGGCAAGACGAGAATGATGACACTCACGTAAAAGATCAGCTCGGCATGACTCTGGCACAAACAACCTCCCAGCCAACCTCAGACTCTGATCAGAACCTACAATCCATCATGTTGTATCCTCTCTGCTAGCAACACGGTCCCGTACCATCTTAGCCTCCTGGTCCGTCTGCTGGAACTCTAGCACACGTGCTATCAAAGCAGGTCATGAAACTGCAGAGAACAAAGTAGCACCTGTTGCGGTCTCCCTGAGGCAAAGATCAAACTCCCCAATCTCTCCAAGCATGTCCCACTCGCGTATAGCCATAGAAGCTAACGACCCATAAGATCTCCTACTGAGAGCGTCATTTGCAACATTAGCCTTCCCTAGATGATACTTCAAGTTAAAATTATGGTCCTCTAACAACTCCATCCATCGTATTTCAAACTCTTGTGGTCGGAGAATACCTCGAAATGCTCACCCTAAAGATAGTGACGCCATGTCTTCAAGGCAAAGACCACAGCTGCCAACTCCAAGTCATGTGTAGGATAGTTCTTCTCATGCGTCTTCAACTGCCGAGAACCATAGGCTACAACCTTTCCTCCCTGCATCAAAAAAATTCCAAGACCATTATGTGAAGCATCATAGTACATAGTATACCCCAAGCCTCGCTCTGGGATAATCAACACAGGCGCGCTAGTTAACCTCGTCTTCAGCTCCTAAAATGCTTACTCACAGGACTCATTCCAAGAAAACACAACTCCCTTCCGCGTCAAATGCGTCATTGGTGCGGCAAGTCTCACAAAATCCTTCACAAACCGTCGATAGTAGCCGGTTAAACCCATAAAACTACGTATCTCAAAGACACTCTTCGGTCGCTCCCAACCGATCACAGCATCAGTCTTTGACGAATCCACTACTACCCCGTCTATCGACACTACGTGTCCCAAAAATCTCACCTCAGACATCCAGAACTCGCACTTCTCGCACTTCTCGAACTTCGCATACAAGCGATGTTCTCTCAGAAGCTGTAGAACGATCCGCAAGTGATCCTTGTGTGCCTCTCTAGTGGGTGAATATATCAGAATATCATCCACAAATACTACCACAAAACTATCCAGATAAGGATGGAAGATGCGGTTCATCAAACTCATGAACGTAGCAGGTGCATTCGTCAGACCGAGCGGCATAACTAGAAACTCGTAGTGACCATAGCGAGTCCAAAAAGTAGTCTTCTCTATGTCCTCATCCCTGATCCTCAACTGATGATATCTTGATCTCAAGTCAATCTTCGAGAAGCAGCTCGAACCCCTCAGCTGATCAAGCAAGTCATCTATCCTTGGAATCAGATACTTGTTCTTCGTTGTCACCTGATTTAGCTTTCGATAATTGATACACAAACGCAGAGATCCGTCCTTCTTCTTTGCAAAAAGATCAGAAACTCCCCACGGTGAAGTACTCAGGCATATAAACCCTCTGTCAAGTAACTCCTGTAGCTGTACCTTGAGTTCACGCAACTCTGCGTGTGCTAAACTATAGGACGACATTGATACCGGAGTAGCTCCAGGGACTAGATCAATAGAGAACTCTACCTCACGGCTCAGTGGCAACTCAAACAGATCATTAGGAAAGACATTAGGATAGTCGCAAACCACTGGAGGTAACTCTCCTCGACTCCCAACTACCTCATCCAACATAAGGGATGAATAGAGGAGACCCAGGTTACCCTAGTTCCACACAGCACTTGGCGAAGACATCAAACCCTCATCCCGGTCTCCCACAAAATAGAAATAATCTCCCACCGATGTATAAATCGTTACCCTTCGTCGATTGAAATCGATAAAGGCACGATAGGTGGTCAGCCAATCCATCCCTAGGATGACATCAAACGCCATCATGTCTAGGATGATAAAGTCAAACTCTAAAAAACGACCGGCAACCTCCAAAATACAGGATCTACAGACAAGACTCAGCGTCACACTCCCACTGACTAGGGTCTCTACACTCATGGTACTACCCAACCAATCCATTTGCAACCCCAATGCAGATGCAAAAGCAGAAAATATAAATGAGTGTGATGCTTCAGTGTCGATAAGAACACTGGCCCATGATCTGAAGACTAGAAGTGTGAGACCCAGACCCGTTTTTTTTTAGCATTTTCGGACGCACATTACGTGTCTTCATTCAAACATGTTTTTACTGCTTTTGATACATGATCGAGCTTAGATATGCATGCGGGGTGGGTTCCCGGGGCAGTGGGCCGTTGTGGCGTGAATTTTAAAAATTCAAAAAAAAAGATATTTTGGAGGCTTATAAATATCTGGAGTTAGATATTTTCAAAAGATATTTTTTAAAACTTCTCCAGTAACTTTTTTATTTTCTCTCTGCTTTCTCTCTAAGTTCTCGGGGGCCCAGGGCTTAGTTTTCAACGATCCAACAGCGGATCCTTGCTTTTGGCACGGTGGGCTACACAACCATTCGGTTAGATTTTGATTCTGGCAAAGCTCAATTTTGCACGTGGATCGAGACGTTGAGTTTTTAACTCACCAAGGTAGGATTGTAAACCTATATGTTTTATAAGAGTACTACGTGTAATCGGGTGTCTTTTTACCAGTTAGTTTGTTGTATATCTGAGTTTATGTTCAGTTGGGGTTTTGGGTTTAAAACCTGCTTTTCGGCAATTTCAGTGGATGAAATTGGGTATCGGGAGTTACTTTTGCGGTCTCGGTGTTAGGCCTAGGCGTGTGGATGTTTGTGGGTGTGAAATCGCTGTTCGGAGGCTTCAATTCAAGGTTTGAGGGGCTGAACCCGTAGCTTAAAAATAATTTTTGGGTGAGTTCGGTCGACTGAACTCATAGGTTCAGTCAACTGGATCATGGTTTTGGGGCTCGGTCAACTGAACTGAGGGGTTCGGTCGACTGAACCGAGGGGTTCGGTCGACTGAACGGTGTGTTGTGGCATTTTTGGCTTTTCTAGTGGGGTGTTCGGTCGACTAAAGGTTGGGGTTCGGTCGACTAAAGTGCTGGGGTGTGTGATGGTGGTTCGATGGTTGGGTTTTGGTTTTCGATTGGTATCCTACGGTATTCAATTGATTAATTTATAGGAATTAGTTGATTCAAATACCTGTGGATTCTTTTTGGGGTTCGGTTGGTTGTGTCGTGGTTTCGGGGGTCGTGTGGTAACCTCGTGTGTTCGAGTTGATGCCATCCTTGGGGATGATGAGTTGGTGAGATGTGGGTGTTTATTATGCATTGAGTGTTTGGGCCCGTGGTTCCTTTTGGGAAAGGGTCTTGGGTTGTGAACCGTGAGGGCTTTGGGTTTTTAGTTGGCCTTCGGGCTAGGCTTGGTTGTTATATGTGGTTATGTGCTTTTATAACGGGCTTATGCATGTTAAAACTGTAGTTTGTTTATGCATGGATTATGTAATGCGATTTACATGGCTTTCGATGACGTTATGTGTAATGTGATTTATGCTTTAAGACCATGAGTTTTATAGGCATGTGGATGTGGAATCTGAGGAACGAATGCCTGTAGTGCATGTTGCATGGGTGCAGGTTTATGTGAGTCGCGTGTGTAGAATGTGACGTGGTTTGTGATATGTAATGATAGTACGTGGTTTTATGCATTTAAATCCTGAGTAGGTTGTGCATGGATGTATGGAATGAGATAGATGGTTATGTTAGCTCTGGCTGACAGTGATTACGCTAGGGTTATGTTAAAGTCCAAGAAGATTACGTTAGGGTACAACCCTTCGGTTCAAGTCCGTAAAGAAGCGTTTGATAGGGCTATGGTCCCTCGATGCAAGTCCGTAAAGATGTATTCGATAGGGCTACGATCTCTGGGGAAAAGTCCATAAAAATGCATTGACGGGGGCTACCGTCCATCGGTGAAAGTCTGAGAAGATACATGGATTGCATGAACTGCATAATGGGTCGGATAGACCAATTTTCAAATTGTTTTAAGAGTCGTGTGAATCGCGATCTAAAAACCATTTTCAAACTATTTTTGAAGGCTCCTGTGAGTGAGTCTAATAATGGTTTGTATCCTCGATTTCCCTTTCATGTGAAAATTGTTTTAAAAACTTGAAAGAGAGTCTAAACCTGCACTTCAATTTCCTAGCATGTTTTGTTTATATTGTATGCTTGTCTAGTTTCTGTTGAGCTTTGGCTCACGGTGTGGGATAAAATATTTTTAGGTACCAATCACGCGCGCTGATTCGGAGTTGCTAGTTGGAGGCAGAAGAGTTATAGTTTCATTTTTTTTATCTTTCTGTTACATGTATGTTATAACATTTTTTTCCGGTGTTGGAACCGTGTAGTGCAAGCTTTTAGCGTTGGAGCCTTGTAATGTATGTCGTTTAGCATTTATATACAATACATGTATGGTTTATTTTGAGAGTGTATTCTCGGGTTTGGTGTATATTTAGTTGTTTATGGGTGTTTCACGTAGCCCGGAGTTTTGGGAGTGATAGCTTGGTATCAGAGCTCTGGGTTCGAATACTTAAGAGCCGTGGAAAGATGTTGCATCATTGTGTGAGGTTGATTGCGTGTGCTTAACTGTATGTGTTTAGATGCTTTAATAACATGACGTGTCAGCATGTTAGAAATGTAAATGATGTGTATATGTGAGCATGGGGGTTGAATCTTAGGAGTGATAGTCCTGCCTTTGGGCATTTGGATTAACAAACTTGGGGGCCAAGTTAGAAATGCGTTTAGCTGATGTGATTTCTAGTAGGGAATCTGAGTAGGTAATTCAGATTGATGTATTATTCTTGTTGGTTCTCCTCGGTATGTGGGGTTGTTTAGCATGAACTTATGTGGCTATGTGTTAGCATGCTTATGTGGTTAAGCGTTTTCGTTCATGCTATGTGCTATGTCTCATGTGGTGTTTTCTTTTATATCGACACGATGTCTGTGAGACGAGGGCGAGGCCGTAGCCAAGGCCATGGCCATGTTGTTGGCCAAGGGGATGATCTTATTCTTGATGCTGGGGATGCAAATGCTCCCCAAGGACCTATTGACATGGTAGAGTTGGTGCGAGCACTGGTGGGTTGCATTGGCGAGTTGGTTGAGACCGTTAGAGGTGAGACTGGTCGGGAGAGAGAGAGAGTACCTGAGGCGAGGGCTACAGTAGCGATGCAGGAGTTTAGGCGCATAGAGATCCTGATCCTATTATGGTGACGGAGTGGCTGGAGTTAATAACTCGGATCCCGAACACACTGCAGATTATGGAGGATGAATTACGGGTATCTTTTGCTACCTTCCAGTTGAGGGGTGTCGCTCACGCATGGTGGAAGTATGCCAGGACCACAGTAGGAGTCACATGGGCGGCCTTTATAGGAGTATTTCTGGAGAAATACTTCCCG
This sequence comes from Heliamphora ciliata, assembly GCA_032360265.1. NCBI lineage: Eukaryota > Viridiplantae > Streptophyta > Magnoliopsida > Ericales > Sarraceniaceae > Heliamphora > Heliamphora ciliata. The sequence continues at coordinate 2,800 of JAUMHN010326033.1, read as the reverse complement.
GCTTCGCAGAGGAATTTGTACAGGGAGGAGTTCTATACTCTTACCCAGGGGGCCATGGACGTCTTGCAGTATGAGGTCAGGTTTACGAGTTTGTCCCGATTTGCTCGAGAGTTGGTGAGCACAGATGAGCTGCGTTCCATGAGGTTTGAGCGGGGTTTGAGGCCGGTGATCAGGGAGCATGTGGTTGCGCTGGGACTTTGGGTGTTCACAAAGCTGGTAGAGGCAGCAGCGAGGGTGGAGAACACTGTGCCTAAGATTCGGGCTTCCAGGGAGGCCAGGACATCGCAGGGTGGCACAGAGGCGCAGACAGGTGGGCATTCCAACAAGTGGCAGAGGTCCTTTGGTACTACCTTTCACCCATCTGGGTTACCACAGCAGTTCTCAGCACCAACACCATTAGTGGCTTCATCTGGGAGGCCAGAGCAGAGGGAGTTGATTTGCTATCAGTGTAGGCAGTCGGGACATCATGTATCAGAGTACCCGCAGTCGAGGCAGTTCTAGGGTTCATGGAGTCAGTCATAGGGAAGGGAACATATTTTCTATGGATGTCGCCAGCACGGACATATTTGCAGGAACTGCCCCCAGAGGGAGAGTGCACCGAGTGTAGTGGGCTTGCCAGAGGGTTCGTATGTGTAGGACCGACAGCAGCATGCTGCTGTTCATACTTTTTGGATGATAGGTGGGGTACATCAGTTCAATCGGTGCGGTAACCAACGGCACCGAGTTCTGGTAGACATGACAGAGTGGGATTACCCCGAGCGTATTCCCTCATAGCTTCCAGGGCACCGGTCATGCCGGATGATGCAGATATTCCTTTAGCGAGCAGAGGTACTTTCTGAGTCTGTAGGCTTTGAGCCAGTTTCCTTATTGCATCTGTTTGGGAGTTGATGATGGATTCTGTGGGTGGGGTGCTATGTTGAGGCAGCGGTTGGTGTGGATGTGTGGTTGGGGTGAGTTGTAGATCCCGTGTTTGTGAGATAGTTTGCCATTGTCTAGGATGCTTGATCTGGTTTGACTATATCCTAGGAATGGTTTGGCAAACCATCTCGTGCACCTGTGTTGATTGTGATCCACGGGTTGTTTCTTTTGACCTTATGTTGAATTTCAGGGGCAAAATTCCTTTAAGGGGGTATAGTTGTGAGGCCCTAACTTGTTTTCTTTTTTTTGGCATTTTCGAACGCGCGTTACGTGTTTTTATTCAAGCATGTTTTTACTGCTTTCGATGCATGATCGGGCTTAGATATGCATGCGGGGTAGGTTCCCGGGGCCGTGGGCCGTTGTGGTGCGAATTTTGAAAATTCAAAAAAATAGATACTTTTGAGGCCTGAGTTTATATTCAGTTGGGTTTTTGGGTTTAAAACCTGCTTTCAGCGATTTCAGTGGATGGAATCAGGTATCAGGAGTTTCTTTTGAGGTCTCGGTGTTAGGCCAAGGCGTGTGGATGTTTGTGGGTGTTATATCACTGTTCGGAGGCTTCGATTCGAGGTTTGAAGGCCTGAACCCATAGCTTAAAAATGGTTTTTGGGTGAGTTCGGTCGACTGAACTCATAGGTTCAGTTGACTAGATCATGGTTTTGGGGTTTGGTCGACTGAACCGAGGGGTTCGGTTGACTGAACCGTTTGTTGTGGCGTTTTTATCTTTTCCAGTGGGGTGTTCGGTCGACTGAAGGTTGGGGTTCGGTCAACTGAAGTGCTGGGGTGTGTGATGGTGGTTCGATGGTTGGGTTTTCATTTTCGATTGGTGTCCTATGGTATTCAATTGATTAATTTATAGGAATTAGTTGATTCAAATACCTGTGGATTCCTTTTAGGGTTCGGTGAGATGTGGGTGTTTGTTATGCGTTGAGTGTTTGGGCCCGTGGTTCCTTTCGGGAAGCGGTCTTGGGTTGTGAACCATGAGGCTTTTGGGTTTTTAGTTGGCCTTCGGGCTAGGCTTGGTTGTTATATGTGGTTATGTGCTTTTATAACGGGCTTATGCATGTTATAACTATAGTTTGTTCATGCATGGATTATGTAATGTGATTTACATGGCTTTCGATGACGTTATGTGTATTGTGTTTTATGCTTTAAGACCCTGAGTTTTATAGGCATGTGGATGTGGAATCTGAGGAACGAATACATGTACTGCATGTTGCATGAGTGCAGGTTTATGTGAGTCGCGTGTGTAGCACGTGACGTGGTTTGTGATATGTAGTGATAGTATGTGATTTTATGCATTTAAATCCTGAGTAGGTTGTGCATGGATGTATGGATTGAGATCGATGGTTATGTTAGCTCTGGCTGACAGTGATTACGTTAGGGTTACGACCCTTCGGTTAAAGTCCGAGAAGATTACGTTAGGGTTACGACCCTTTGGTTTAAATTCGTAAAGAAGCGTTTGATAGGGCTATAGTCCCTCGATGTAAGCTCGTAAAGAGGTATTCGATAGGGCTACGGTCCCTCAGGGAAAGTCTGTAAAGATGCATTGACAGGGGCTACGGTCCATCAGTAAAAGTCCAAGAAGATACATAGATTGGATGAACTGTATAATGGGACGGATAGACCTGTTTTCAAATTGTTTTAAGAGTCGTGTGAATCGTGATTTAAAAATCATTTTCAAACTGTTTTTCAAGGCTCTTGTGAGTGAGTCTAATAATCGTTTGTATCCTCGCTTTTCCTTGCATGTGAAAATTGTTTTAAAAGCTTAAAAGATAGTCTAAACCTGCACTTCAATTTCCTACCTTTTGGGAATGTATACTGAAAAGTCATGCTTTTTATGTATTTTATTTTGGGTCCCTGGCATTTTAATGAGAAACATTTG
>JAUMHN010325923.1:0-18046 GCA_032360265.1 Heliamphora ciliata | reverse complement strand
TTATTAAATTTTATTTGTTACGCATTTAAACACGAAAAGATGGTTTGATAAATTAGAATATTTGAAATCGTGTACACGGAAATATGTTTGATTTTTTCAGATCGTGTGGCTTTCGAAATTAATAAATTTATTTTAATTAAACGGATTTTTATAACCCTAAAAATATTTTAAAAATCTAAGTGGGAGAGAATTTATTCACAGATAAATTCTGCAATCTCCATCACCAGTTTGTAGGCGATGCAATTAAATCCTACGTGTCGATAGTAAGGCCTTTCTCCCCAACTAACAGATTAATTGCGGTATCGCCGGTACAAACCTCTTTTAGGGATAATTCTGGATAATTGTTAGTGTAGATCACGTCTCCATCTGAAGGGTTCATTGCGAAGCGATTGATTTGGAATTAGGTGATGGTTAACACTTAACTGTATATAATAGTATCATCTCCATTTGAGTAACTGCTATTATATATTGGACTGAAGCTATGTCAGCTATTTAATTTTACTTGTCATGATCAGTTGCCTAGATAGTAAAATTAAAAGGAATTGACATGTCTGGTCTTATGAAGAATAGTAGATGTCCACCCTTCGTGGCATGCTATTCTCAGCTTACCAGGCTGCTGGCGAATTAATTTTTAAATGGTAGAGAGAACCAAATTAAAATGAATTTAAAGAAAGCTCATCATAATTAACAATTTTTTAATTATGTGATTCTTAAGATTAAAATAGATTTCAATCCACTCGCTTCAACACTCAAAGAAAACAAACTTACGGGACCTAATTATGTTGACTGGAAATGCAAATTGAATATAGCTTTAACTGCCAATGATATTCCGTCAATACCAGGTGTAGACACCCCAATTTGACCCTGCCCAATCTTAGGTGAATTCGATGATAAAAATAGGTAGAATAGTGCCTCGGTACAATCCTCCGGAAGTGATCCAAGCTCGGTATTTGAACCCGAACCCTTCAAACCAATGAAATTTCGAATAACCATCGAAATTTGCTGCCCAAGTAAAGCGACCGCCAACTTCAATCACGGCGACCGCTATAGAACCTTGTAGAAATCCTAGCAAAACATGACGATCGCCAACTCCCATCATGGCGACCGCCAACTCCCATCATGGCGACCGTCATAGAAGTTTTTGGAACCTTTCAAAAACATGGCGACCGCCAACTTGCAATGTGGCGACCGCCAACTCCAAATGGCCTGACGTGTCCATAAAATGTGACAGCATCTCATTGGCTGAAGAACTCTATAAATACCGTACCTCTGGTACGTTTTGAAATGGAGAAAAATATAGAGTGGTTTAGTGAGAGGAATTCTGTCGAATTGTAGAGCAATTCCGAGTCCCGACGCCGAAATCCTGCCGAAATACCGAGCCTCCGACGTCTACCTTAAAGCCTTGCTTGGATCACTACCCGATGATTGGACAATTGGAGCTCATTCCATTGACTTGAGAATTTTCTGGCAATCTAGGCACCTTGTTTGGATCCCCGATTTTTCTAAACTCCACTTCTGTCTCTTGTGGTGATCGGATTAATATTCATTTTCAAATTCTTCAATTTCGTTTATAGTCAATTTCATTTAATATATGCAATGTAGTTTGTAGTTTGTTGTTTAATGTAATTAGGCTATTTAATATTAATTTCACTTATAGGCTATTTCGTTTTTATTTCGTTTTAATACCTTGTTACATTTAATTAATTCTTTAAAATAGTACTAATATATCTCTAGTAATTACAACTTGATAATGTTGTTAATTGTTATAATCAAAGCGTTTACATAAAAATGGTTGTAATTGTCAATATTGCACCAATTTAATTGCTAATTTTCTCTTAATGTTAATTTAGTTATTTCTTTGTTAGTACTTTGTTTCTTTTATTTTTCTTTTAATTTAATATTCTAGCATTAATTACATTTCGTTTCTTTTAATTAGTCTAAGTTTCGTTTATTAGCATTTTATTTTATTTTATTTTCTTGTACCATTAATTGAATGCTCTATTTTAATTATTAGCTTTCATTTAATAGTAATGTAATTTTCTTAGCATATAGTTTTTTCTTCTTTTCCATGTTTTATTTCTTTTAGCTTAATGTAATTTTCTTTCAATGCATTAGTCATTTCTTTTTCATTTCTTTCTTATAATCTTAGTTTAATGTTCTAGTTTTTATTTTTTATTTTCTCTTCTTTTTCTTTTCTATTGCATTTTATCTTCTTTTATTATTCATTTTATTTTATTTTTATGCTAATGTTACACTTTCTTTGCTTTGTCTTTAATGTTAGTTTAAAAGTTCTTTTACTAGAATTAATTTAATTTTTCTTTGTTAGCTTTTATTTTCTTTTAATAATAGTATATATATTTTTTCTCTCTAACATTTTATTCTCATTTTTATCATTAACTTTATTATCATAAAAAAGTTTCATTTTCTATAGCTTGATTTTCTTTTCTTAGTATTTATCTTATTTTTCTTGACCTTTTTTTTTATTAAACCTAAAAATTACAAAAAAAGCCTTTTATGTTAGTTCTTATTTTTCTTCTAAATGGTAGTATAATTTTTGTTTTTAGAACTTTTTCGTTTATCTCATTTCTATTATTTTTCTTTACTTTGTTTAAAAACATAAAATGTAAATAGTGTTCTTTTAAGTAGTTTAAATAAGTATTTTTTTTAAACATTTTATTTTTGGCCTAAGTAATCTTTCGTAATCTTTCTTTTATTTCTTTCTTCTTCAAATTAAAACTTCAAATATTTGCTTATTAATACACAATATTTGTTATTAGATTTTATTGTTTTGATTAATTTTTAACAAAAAACTTTTTACATGCTTTGCATATGGTTTTAGAAAATTTGACAACATTCATGTTGCACATATTAGTTTAGGATTTAATCACTTTATTTTACAATTGTTTGGCATATTTCGTAGCAATCCATGTTTAGGTAATTTTAGCATTCTTTAACTTATTTTGTTCTTTCATTTGAATCATGATAGTTTAGAATTATTTTAATAAAATTGCATGAGTGTGTGTACCATATATCCTTTAGTTACAAATTACATGTCATAGGACTTAAAATTTTTTTTGACACTTATTTATTTTTGAGTGCTATGCACATATTTTATGTATTTTTCATATTTGATTTTCGATGTTCTCTTTTTGCCTCCATTTTTTTATTTACATGCATTTGAGAAATTATAGTAAAGAACCAATGAAGATTAGTAGAGGCCAACTTTACGGTTGGGCAAACGGGGTGCCTAACACATTCCCCGATTCGTACCTTAACCCCCGAATCTTTTTTTTTCTCTGGTTAACGTTTTCAAGATCAGTAGCCATTTTTGTTTTTTTTAGTTTTTCTCAAAAACTAAGTGGCGACTCTATTTTCAACAAAAAAAATTTTCAAAATTTGGTTTTTAAGGTGTTAAATTTTTTTTCTAAATATTCCTTATTTTTGAACATTTTTCAAAATAACCCCTAAATTCCAACGCCACAGTATTTTCGGGCGACTTCACTGGGGAATGATTTTTAAAATCAAAAGAGAGAGCTAGACTTGAAAACACCATTGGTTCTTAATATGAATTCTCCTTTGCATTTTCGCATGCATATACATTGTTTCTTCAAACTCCCTAGCTAGTTGACCTGATGCCCCGATCGTTTATCCATTTTAGGAATTGTTGGGAAGACGAGCAAGCCTTACTGACTGTACGCTATCATAGGTGCAGTAAAAAAGTTCGAGCGTACTGTTTAACCATATTCTGCATTGGAGGTATTTACCCGATTTGATTGACCAAAACTGGCCTATTGCATATAGTGAACTTAGAACTCTCCATTAGGTGCTGCTAACCCTAGTAGGATTATGTGCTTTTGTTAATTGTATGTTTTGATTGCTTTTGTTAGGATTGTTTGTTTTGGCTTATGCTCATTCCTTTTTTAGGTTTGGCCTGGGTTTTCTAATATCCTTAGATTAGGTTAGCTTCTTACCGTCAGGCTCTTACCCAGATTTTGTTCTTCATCTTGTTTGGCTTTCCCGCCATAGTTTTCTTCTCAAGGTCATGCCCATGTCCTATTTCAAAGCCTTTAGGATGGATTTCCTCTCTTCTAGGTTCTTCTTGGGATATTGGTTTCTTCCCCGTTGTGGTCTTAGGCTCTCTTCCTTTGAACCTCTGTTATACCCGTGTGAGTTAGTTCTGTTTTCCTACCATTACGCTGTCTTCCTTTTCCTAGAATTTTAGGTCAAACTAGTTTCTTAAGGAATATGACAGTTTTCTTGTCAGAGTGCTGCCCGTTTCTCTGTTTAGATAAACCTCCCCTTTCTCCTTGGTTATCACCCTGGGTTCACAAATGTTCAGTTGTTATGCTACCAACATGGGCTCAGCATGGGCATTTCTTAAGTTTCAGAGATTGTATCTGTCTATGGTCAGCTGTTATGATATTTGTTATTTGTCGCCAGAATCCTTATTCGAGAGGTGTCTGATACTGGTTATTCTGCTGTTGCAATCTAGGTTTTCTTCTGGTTTAGATCATTGGGCCGAGAAAAGTACAGTCAACATGTGTCTAGGAAAGATCAGTAACAGGTAGACTTTGTAGGGTCCCCGAACAGTCAGTTAAGATGGTAAAAAATGAGGTGAATTTGGCGGCCCTAATGAGGGCGATTGTTGATATATAAAGAGCAGTAGAGCAGTAGAGCAGTAGAGCAGTAGACCCAGGCTCAAGTGTAATGTCAGGCTCAGATCTAAGCAATTCAGACCCGTATGCCTGTTGTAAATGAACAACACGATGGCCCAAATGGTAACGGGGAAGACTTTTGGGATGACAATCAAGTCTCCGATGGACCGCAAGTTGTTCCGCCACCACCACGAGTCCCTCGACAGGCAATAGTTGAGGAGGAAAATACTGCTCAATCCCAAGAATCTACGTTGGTTGAGAAAATTGACCGGATGGAGAAGGTCCTTAGAAAGGCAAAAGGAATCGAAGAATATATGCTAGATGTGGGAGGGCTGTGTTTCTTCCCAGATGCTAAACTGCCGAAAAAGTTTAAAATGCTAGACATGAAAAAATTCGGCAAAATCAGAGATCCCAGAATTCATCTCCGAATGTATGTTGGTACCCTGTCGCCAATGAAAATTAATGACCAACTGAAAGCCCAGCTCTTTCACCGATCTCTTTCTGGGGCAGCCGAGAAATGGTTCCTCTCCCTTGATGTAGCAAAGACAAGAACTTGGGAGGACATAGCTACGACATTCGTCAGTCAGTATAGTTACAATATCTAGTTAGATGTAACTACCCGAAAGCTCGAAACGACTCAACAGGAGAATCGAGAGTCTTTTGTTGATTTTCTGACCCGGTGGAGTGGTAAGGCCGCTTAGATGACAAATCGGCCCTCTGAGAAAGAGCAAGTCAGGATCGTAGTGAAGAATCTGTAGCCCCCCTTGAAACGCTATCTGATCACACAGCCGCTCTCTACATTCGAGCAGTTATTTGATGCTGGGGTTCAGATAGAAGATGCAATCCAGTTTGGGGATATTGAAAAAGCCAAGCCAAGCCAGAAGCCCAGAAGGACTTTCCCCATAAATAACCAAAACCAATCTGCTACCACCAACCTCGTGCCCCGCTCAAACGAGGTAAACCAGCTGAACCCATCCTCTTCCGCCAAGCAGTCCAATAATGCCCAATAGTCAGATAACAGCCAACAGTAACGAGGCTAAGGTGGGTGTTTAGTCCCCTCAACATTTCTTTATCCACCACCCTAAATCGACTCATCAAGAAAGGGCTCATCAAACCATTAGACTCCATGCCTATACCCGATCCACTGCCGCTGAGATTCAATGCTTCCCAATACTATGCCTTCCATCAAGGTCTTGGGCATTTGACTGATAAGTACATGAGGCTGCGTCATGAGATACAAAATCTCATTGATAACAAAGTGATCCTGCCACCATCTGCTGCTCCAAAATCGAACGTAACGACTAACCCCTTACCGAATCATGCCAGGCAAGCTGTGATAAATTACATATCTTTGGGGGAATCGAAAGACCCAAGCCAGCACATCTGTTCAGTACACCTACCACGCCCTCATGTTTCAATAACTGAGGATCAGACAACAAGCTCATTCATGATAGTTAGAGGCAGTCGAGACAGGATGGAAGAATGGAATGATAATGCCTGGGAATGATATCAACCGATAATTCAAACCTACCAACAAGAGGAGGAGCACAAAGAAGAAGATGACTGGCCATTGGATTATCCGAGTCGACCTTATGAGTTTGGCCATGTGCTTGATGGAATCACCCTTCTCTAACTTTTTGAGGAGGAAGTGTACGCCGACGAAATACAGTCCTACTGGCTGGCAAGAATCGTGTTAAAATCAGATGGAGTATAGTGGACTAATTTCTGGGCTGCTCGGGAACAGCAAATGAATTTCATTAAAGAGGACATCTGGGAGGAAATTGATAATACATGGGCTATTGAAGATGATGAGGAAAAAAGGGAAATGGAAGCCGTTAGTGACTTAAATGATTTATGGGCGTTTAAAATCCCTCTGCACGTAAACGAAGTGGGACTTACTGATAATGTGATGCCAGGGTTATGGGATCCCGAAGACGGCATGGAGCACCTAACTAGAAGTGAATGACATTTTAAGCCAACTCATCTAGAGAAGGGACAGCAGAGTGGAAAAGGAAAAGAGACAGAGCAAGAGGAGGAGGATGATGCTGTATTGAGACAGTTGAAAAAGACGCAAGCCAACATTAGTATCTAGGGCTTATTGATGGCTTCACATAAGCACATGCAAGCTATTTTGAGGGTGTTAAACAAAGCCAGTGTCCCGATAGATGCAACCCCCGAGCAACTTATTGGGTTTATTCTGCCAGCCGCCGAACCAAAAGTCATTTCCTTCTTTGATAAGGATTTGCCCGCCGAAGGAAAAAGTCACAACAAGCCGCTTCACATCACCGCCAAGTGCCTAAAAAAATGGGTCCCGATAACTCTCATTGATAATGGGTCTGCCTTGAATGTTTGCCCATTGAGAACGACCATTTTCTTTAGAATGAGGCCTGACCAATTCACTCCCGCAATCAAGGGGTGCGAGCTTACGACAACACAAGGAGAGACGTATTGGGATTGGTGTCATTTGCGATTTTAGTAGGACCTTTGGAGACGTTTGTTAAGTTTCACGTGCTAGATGTGCCAGCCTCCTTCAATCTATTTTTGGTAGGCCATAGATGCATGACCCAAATGTTCAGGCGGTACCATCTACCCTTCATCAAAAACTAAAATTGATAATGAACGGGGCAGTTTTGACTATCCACGGAGAAGACAGTATTCACCCCCGAGAGGAGGAGAGGGCACAACTCTGTTAGAAATTCAGCATACTGAAAATCATGTGTTGCTCAGTGGTTTTTAATTTGATGAAGAATAGGCTGTTCAGATGCTGATGAATGAAGAAGAAAGGTATGTCAACCCGCGGGCTATAACAATGAGGAGGAAAATGTCCTTTTTCCCGGGTATGGGATTAGGGCGTAAACAGCAAGGTATCCCGGAACCCATTCAGGTATTGCCGACTTCGCACTATTTTGGTCTCGGGTATAAACCAACGGAAGAAGATTTGGAAGGGTCTTGAAGGGGGCGAAAGGCTAATTATTTCGGGATGCTCAATGGGTACTTCGTCAAGGAAGGGGAAGATTTCCCATATTGCGATTTTTCAGAGCCATGGTTCGACGAAGAAACTAATCAAAAGCTGCCAGGGTTGGAGATCTTTTTCAACCACCAGCTGTTTGACACGAAAGAGGAAGAAACAGTGGAAGGAGAGAAGGAAGAAAAGAGGGTTCAGGAAGAAGATTGGGTCGACAAACTCGACGGTACCGACCTGGGAGTGCTGTTCAACGAGAAGATGGCTCAGCTGCGTATAATTTAATCAAACTGCTTCATGATGGGCTTCAACGCACCGGTAGATTGCACTAAGCTCATCATCGACGCGATTGCAAAAGAAGTGAAAAACTAGACCTCGAGTCTTGTAATACGCAGGTTGTCTATTCTAAGTCCAAGTTTGAGTCGGAATCTGTAATCGAGGGCACATCTATTAGTGCTCCTCTCCCTGCTTACACCATCGAGTTTGTAATCTCCTTTATTTTTAATGAAATGAACAAGATTTCTGGTTATTCTGCTTTGTTTGATATATTTCATACGCTTTCTGACGGTTTTAAATTCGACGGGGATATTCTCAAAGAAATAAAACTTTTAATAGAAAGAGAAGAAGAAATGCGTGCCCAACCAATAATTGAAGAAACTTTCTCAATAAATCTGGGTAATAAAACTAACCCACAAAATGTTCAAATTGGTTCATCTTTATCCTTAGTTGAACGTGATCAATTAATAACTTTATTAAAGAAATTCAAAAACGTATTTGCATGGTCTTACGAGGATATGTCCAGAATTAATCCTGACATTGTCCAGCACCATATCCATCTATACCCCGATGCTAAACCGGTCAAACAAAATCAAGGCGAACCGGCCAGAATGGGCTTTGAAAATCAAAGAAGAAGTTGCCAAGCAGATCAACGCTGGATTCCTAATGGTAACTGAGTATCCGAAATGGGTAGCCAATATAGTGCCAGTTCTAAAGAAGGACGGTTGTATTCGAATCTGTGTAGATTTTTGAGATCTCAACAAGGCTAGCCCGAAAGACGATTTTGCACTGCCACACATTGATGTCTTGGTAGATAGTATAGCGGGGCATGCCTTGTTGTCATTTATGGATGGATTCTCTGGATATAACCAGATTCTAATGGATCCCAAAGACAGAGAAAATACGACATTCACCACGCCTTGGGGCACCTATTGTTATCGTGTAATGCCGTTTGGCTTGAAAAATATAGGGGCAACCTATCAAAGAGCTGCCACTATTTTACTGCATGACATGATACATAAGGAGGTCGAGGTGTACGTGGACGATATGATAGTCAAATCAAAAGACCGGGATGGCCACATCACAACACTGCAAAAGTTCTTTGAAAGGATCCAAAAGTACAAGATGCGGCTCAACCTGCAGAAGTGTGCATTTAGAGTTACTGGTAAAAAAATGCTTGGGTTCATGATCACTCAATGAGGCAATGAAGTCGACCCTTCGAAGATCAAAGCAATTTTGAAAATGCCTCCTCCGAAGACCGAGGGGAAAGTTAGGGGCTTTCTAGGAAAGATCCAGTTTATCAGTCGATTTATCGCAAAGTTGACAACTACCTGTGAGCCGCTCTTCCTCCTGCTGAAGAAGGGAGTCAAGTTTTAATGGGATCAGAAATGCCAAGACGCCTTTGATGCTGTACGACAATACCTACAAAATCCACCTGTTCTAGCTCCTCCCGAACCTGATAGGCCACTGATCCTTTACTTGTCAGTGACTAACTCAGCTATGGGATATATGCTGGCACAAGAGGGAGAAACTGAAATCAAAAAGGCTATCTACTACTTAAGAAAGAAGATGACCGAGTCAAAAATACGGTACACACCGCTGGAAAATACATGTTAGGCCTAGGTTTGGGCTTCTCAAAAATTAAGGCACTACATGCTGTCTTCAACAGTGAATATCATCTATCGGATGGACCCGTTGAGATATCTATTCAAAAAGCTGACACTGACAGGAAGGCTAGCCCGATGATTGCTGTTATTATCTGAGTTTGATCTCTAATATGTTACCCAAAAGTCAGTCAAAGGTAGAGCAGTGGCAGAATTTTTGGCCGACCAACCAATTGAAGGAGGTGAAGACACGGAGTTTCAGTTTTCTGACGAACAGCTGATGGAAGTCGGGGATGACAAGTGGACTTTATTTTTTGATGGCGCATCCAATCAGTACGGCTATGGAATATGAGTCCTCCTTGTCACTCATGACGACTCATACGTCCCCTTGTCATTGAAGCTCAATTTTGAAATGACTAACAATCAGGCCGAGTATGAAGCATGTTTGACTGGATTGGAGGCAGACCTGGAACTAGGGGCAAGAAAACTAGAAGTCATCGGAGATTCAACATTGGTGGTTTCAAAAGCAGGAAGAGAATGGAATGTCAGGGACTTAACCTTGATTCTCTACCATCAGGAGCTAGAGAAGCTAATACCGTATTTTGAATCAGTGATCTTTACCCATGTACCAAGACTTCAGAATAAGTTCGTCGATGCACTAGCCACCCTAGCATCCATGATTGACATAGCATCCGGAGTTCGGATGAGGCCTCTAATAATTGAGCAGAAGAGAAAGCCGGCATATGAGATGACAACCGCTATTGAAGAAAGCACTGACGGGCTTCCATGATACTTTGACATTCAGAACTTTGTAGAGAAAGGAGAATATCCCAAGTTTGCCAGCAAAAATGATAAAAGGGCAATACGACGACTATCTGCGCAGTTTGTCATTTGCGGTGGTAGATTGCATAAATGAGGACATTCTGGAGTCAACAAGTTATGTGTAAACACTGAAGAGGGCCAAAAATTGATGAAAGAAATACACGCAGGAGTTTGTGGGCCACACATGAGCAAAAATATGTTAGCCAAGAAAATCCTACGACAAGGATACTTTTGGATGACAATAGAGACAGACTGCATCCAGTTTGTGTGGAGGTGTCATAAGTCTCAGATCACGCAAAACTTATGCACGTTCCCCCATCTCAGCTATACAACTTGACATCACCATGGCCATTCTCAATATGGGGCATCGACGTGATTGGTACAGTAACACCGAAGGCATTCAATAGACACGAGTTTATCTTAGTGGCCATCGACTATTTCACCAAGTGGGTGGAAGCAGCTTCTTACTCCGTATTAAAAGCCTCCCACGTTGCTAAGATCATCAAGCAAAATATCATTTGCCGGTACAGAGTTTCCTATGAGGTCATCTCGGATAATGGCTCACATTTGTAAGGGGAGGTCTTGGATCTTTTTAAGGAATACCGGATAGTGACTCATAAATTCTCACCATATCGGCCGCAGACCAATGGAGCAGTCAAAGCAGCAAACAAGAACATCAAGAAAATTCTGCAAAAGACATTCAACTCACACAAGGATTGGCCGGAGCATCTACTATTTGCGCTTTGGGGATACCGAACGTCGATTAGAACTTCAACTGGAACTACGCCATACTCTTTAGTGTATGGGATGGAAGCCGTGCTTCCCATTGAAGTGGAAATTCCTTCACTAAGAGTAGTGGTCGAGGCCAGTATTCCAGAAGTAGAATGGCAGAGGAACCGAACGGAAGAGTTGCTCTTGTTTGATGAGAGAAGGTTGTAGGTTCTGTTTCATGTACAAGGTTACCAAAAGAGGATAGCCCGAGCATTTAATAAAAAGGTCAAAACTCAGAATCTCAGAGAAGGGGATTTGGTCCTTAAAGAGATCAGAGATCCTATCTTCGACTCGAGAAGCAAGTTCAAGCCAAACTGGTCCAGACCGTTTCTCATTAAAACCATCATGACCGGTGGTGCAATCGTTATTATGGACTTGGATGGCAATGCGTTCTCCACTCCAGTTAACCTCGATCAACTCAAAAAATACTACCCCTGAGGTAAATATAAAGATTAAATAAAAAGCTCGTTGAGTTGAAAATCGAAAAGGCAACTCAGGCAGAAGTTAGAGCAGCCCGCAAGGCAAAAAATTCGAAAGAGCGACCTTGACAATGTTAGGGCACTACAAAAGGAGAGCATCAATACCCGAGTGAAAACCAAGCTTGAACTACGTTATGGCCTGATTCCATCTTTTTGGGATACGTAGGCAGCTTCTTTTAAGAAATCCGGCCACATTCTTCATTTTTAACTGTCTTTGGATCTGAGTAAAGCCAATGCAAATTAATTTCTGAATTTTGATAATAAAGAATTTCAAGCTTTGATAAATTTGAATCATCTTAAACATGAGGTGGGATCTTTTCATTACTTTAAGCAAAATTACAAAGTTCTTAAATAAAGGCAGGGCACACAAGTCCCAAACTCTACAAAATAAAAAAAGAAAGCTGTGATGTTTTTTTAAAATAAAGCAGATGTTCTCAAGTCTTTCTTCTTTTAGCTGCATGTTTCTCCTCTTCCTCACCCTTCTTCTCCCTGTCTTGTGTTAGCCATGTTTTATACTCAACAGAAAGATCGGAACACTACAACTCATGCATCTCCATCAATAAGCGAGATGGCCAGGCATCCTGATATGATGATAGAAACGGGGCCTGTAGTATGGATGAGAACAGACGGCCTCGAATGCCGGGAAAGATGCTCTGACTGCGACCGAACTGCCGCATAATTTGATAGGGTAATAAAAGTTAGTCTGACGTAGGCCAACCAGCAGCACACCAGGATGATCCATAGTAGTCAAGGTCATGACAGGGATTCGCCACCAATGGCATTGCCAAGTAATGTCTGGGTCGGTCAGAGAGGAAAGATACTATCGCCAAGCTGTCTCGGTGTCACATATTTGATAACGGGGGCGGTAAAGGAAAGTAGTAGCATTGTGCCTATCAGTAGGAGGCTTCTGTACAAGGTTCACCTTCTCCATCAGCCAAATCTGCAGCAATAGTTATGACAGTAAGAGAAAGGCTTTGCAGTATGACAGTGGACTTAATACAGAGAAAGATGTTGGGCTTACCTGAAGAAGTAAGGAGCTGCCAGCAAAGGTGGTGGTCTCACCACGATGAAAAGTGTCTAAGCCCAGCAGTGTCTCGGCCAAAACAAGTGGCACAAAATCCCTCCCCATCCACATTTATCCTGCAATGTCAATCAAGGCGCAACTAACTCGCCCGTCAAAAGGGACTAGAAGATACTGGGCTAGAAGGTAGAAGCAAAGTGTGTAGCGCCGCCGTAGCTAAAAGTTGAGGTCACTGAGGTCACCAGTAGGATGAAACCTCTCAATGAGCCAGGAAATGTCAAGGCAGTCACCCGAGGTCAGAAGAGAAGCCTCCATCTTAGATAGACCGCAGAGTTGCATCACTTGCTGTCGAAATGAGAGAAAGAAAGTCGGAACCACAACAACGCTCCGTGGGGCCAAGTCCAAAATTGTAGCAAATTCCTCTACATTAGGGTAGAGTTCTCCAAGGCCAAACTGAAAGATGTGAGACTACGGATCCCACAATTGAGTAGTAGCCGATAATAAGGAATTGTTAACCTCCACGGTCCTCAGTGAGAAAAGAGCATTCAGGCCAAATAGGGCGAAGTTCAAACGTTAATATGGGAAAATGCTTCAATCCATAGAGAGAGAGGAAAAGCCATATGAGTCGGAATAACAGGAAAATGGGCCTCCATGGCTGTATTTATAAGGTTGAAAAGGCGAGAAATCAAAATTTTGACAAAAGGCCCATTCAAAGTGGCGACCGCCGTCTTGAAAGTGGTAACTGCCAACTCGAAAAAGCATAGTACAGTGACATCATTCTTTTGACCAGGCGACCGCCAGGTTAACAATTTTTGAAAATGGCGACTGCCATGGTTTAATGCAGGTGTGGGTCAGTTTTGCAATTTGTATGATCTGTATTAGTTGTGGCATCTAAACCATACAATCATGACAGTTTGAGCAGTCAAGTGAAAGAGAACCATATAAGCAGATGGATATAAGGCAATAAATGGCACGAAAGCCCATAATATATTAGAAAGTGATGAAATGTAAAGATTGGGGCACCCAGGCCCAATAAACTATAAAATCAGGGAAATGTATGTAAATATGTCAAACTGGGGCACGCAGGCCCATCAAAATAAATGCATCAGAAAATGAATAAACCTGGGGAAGGGGGAGCCCTCTCTCTCACTAATGGCTGGGGCGGATCCGGTGGGAGGAAGGACCGACCTCGTATGAGCTCACGTCCTCAAAGAGCCTCTCAATATAGTCATCTCCATCGCTGTTGAAAGAAGAAGATACGGCTCTAGAATGGCTCCGAGCAAAAGAGACAGAACCTCGGGAGTGAGCTCTGGAGGAGGCAACACGAAAACCCTGACCTTGGGATGGGGCTGGAGTAGAAGGAGCAGTAGCCCGTGGTGGCACTATGCCGGTACCTGGTACTGGAGGCTATTAGAAGAAAACCATAATCAGAACAGAGTACAGAAATGTGCAAATATTTTAGAAAGGTCCATGAGAATACTTTCTATGGCTGCAGGAGTGAAAGCGATGCCCGCTGCTCGTACGGTAGCATCAAGCTAACGAATCAATGCCCTCTGACCCGTAAGTATTAGTAGTAGATGGTCTACCCATGCCTGATTAAACTACAGAAGGAAAAGAAAAAGTTAGTCAGGCAAATAAAGCAAAAAAGGAAAGAAAGGAGTAAGGATAAGGAAATACCTAGCCAATCTCTGCTCTGAACTCAGAAACTGGCGGGGCTGGAACAGGAAGGGAGAAGGGGAAGCCATAGGCCACAGTTTGGATCTCCCAGGGAATCTCCAGACCTATCACCCCTCCAACAGCCTCATCATCAGCAGCAACAGCTCCGGCAGCAGCAGCAGCTCCAGTAGGAGCACTGGCGTCAGGTACCTCCGGTGCCTGACCTCGCCTCTTACCATCTAGGGCAACCGGGCCGGGTCCTAACGGACCAAGTAGATGAGCTTGGGACCATGCGGTGTAATCTCCCTTCGCCACCAGCAGCTCAGTAGCAGGAGTCCCCACCAGCTCGAGGAGAAGATCGACCCGGCTCAGTTGCTCAGTCCGGCGTATATAGGCCGGAGGAGCCACTGGGATCCGAAAGTGATCAAGGCCGAGTGACTGGCGAACCATTCGCTCTCCCAGATAGTACTCCTGTCCAAATGGACCCTCTAGCAGGATCTGCCTGGGAGTGATATCCCAACTGCGCATCAAGTCTGTGCCGACCCGATCCTTTACCCCTCTCCAGACATCCCAGTGGACCTGCAGTACAATGCAAAGAACAGTGAGACATACAGTATAATCAGCAGTGTGTAGTAATCATTACCCAATATAGTGCAGTGCAGTGTAGTGCAGTGAATGAAATGAAGAACAGTGCGGTGCAGTACAGTGAACAGCGCAAGTAGTGTACAGAATGGTAAGCAAAGATACTTGCTTAGGGGTCAACCGGTCCAAAGACACCTAGAATCGGTCAAGGTTCTTCCCTCCGGCCTTCTTCCCTTTTAGCCCTCGGGACCACCGGGCTGTACGGGAAATAACCAGAGGGTCTGCCGCAGAGATCGCCGGGACGTGAAGCCCGAGGAACTCATAAGTCCATAACTACAAAGAAGAAGATGTTAGCAAGTAAAAACAACAGATGACAGAAATAGATGAAGAACTACAGAAACTAAATCATACCTCCCAGACCCTCTAGTATCCCCCAATGTTGAGCTCCTGAGGGAACTGGGTCAGTGTCTGCATAAAGCTATAGAGGGTTGCGAGAGCAGCTCCTCCCTAGTCGTAGCTGGCAACCTGGTCAAGTCAAGAAAGTCAGCCCAAGTAATGTAAATGTACGGTATTCTCCTTGTTCGAAAACAAGGAGGTACCAAACATATACATCAAGAAGCCTCGGGCGACCCACTAGTAATGACGAGGCTCGGTGCACTGCAAATGTCTAAATCGCTCGAAGAACCAGGTATATTTGACTATGTCGCGATCCATCTGAGCAGGAACGGTCCCGAGGAAGTACAGCAGTGCGTTGGTTGACTGAGATACAGACAGATCAAACGGGATGGGAGCTCCTCCAACCCGGATGCCGGTAATAAGTGTGAAATCCAGAGGCATCAGGGTAGCCTCGAAGGTGGTGAAATGAAAGGTGTTGGTGGTATCCCACCACCGCTCGGCCAAGGCAGTCAACCATATCCGAACATTGCTCGTCCTACCCAACCGGGGTATGAAGCGAGAAAAACCAGAGGCATCAATATAAGCCTGCCTGGGAGCAGGGAGGGCATCATACCACTCCAACACCTCCCCGAATGTGGATCCTCCGAAGCCACGGACACAGTGGCCAACCTAAAGAAAGAAGACATACAAGAAATGTATAAAGAGCATATTCAACACATGAAAGATGCAGCAGATAGCCAAAAGCAATAAAAAACAACCTGGGTTCGTGTGTAAGTGATGACCCTTCGGTTCTTTCAAAACCGTAAGCCCTAGTACACCAGGCAAATCTTCCTAACCCCAGGTTCGTGTGTAAGTGATGACCATTCGGTTCCTTCAAGCCATACAAAACTAGGCACCCTAAGCCCTGGTGTGCCAGGCAAATCTTCTTAACCCTAAGTTCGTGTGTAAGTGTCTATTCTTTGAAAGACTAAGAATCCCAAGCCCTGGTGCGTCAGGCAAATCTCTATATTTTTTAATTATTCTAAAATAATAATAATAATAAAAAAAAATAATAGTAAAAATAAAAAAATAAAAAAATAATAATAAAAAAAATCTCTTCCCTTTGATATTTGTATTTTGCCCCTTTTACCATAATCTTTTAGGATTAATCTTCTAGGAATCTCTAAAAATTTGTCCCAATCTTCTAAAAAATTATAAATATATAATAATAAAAAAATATATGATAATAATCTTTCTAAATTTTTAAGATTTTCTCAAAACTTCTAACATTTTTATAGAATTTTTCTTAAATTTCTAGAATTTTCTTAAGACTTTTTAAAAATTTCTAGGATTCTCTTAAAATTCTCCTCAAATTTTCTAGGGTTTTCCAAAATTTTCAAGATTTCCTGGATTTCCTAAAAGTTTTTTCCTAAATTTTTTAAAATTTTTCAAAAAAAAAATCTCTAGGATTTTCTAAAAATTTTCTAGATTCTCTAGATTTCCTAAAAAAAATTTCTTAATTTTCTAGGATATTTGAAAATTTTTCCCTACGTTTTCTAGGATTTCTAAAGTACTCCATAAGTTTATTTGCCCTAATTTTTTTGTCTCCAATTTTAGGATTTTTGATAAAAATTACCCCTTTTAGTTTTCATTCCAAAAAAAAAAAAAAAACCTCAAGCCTTTTACTTTGTGATTTTCACTATAATAATCGCACTTGTTGTTGGTTGTTTAAAAATCCTAGTGGTCCTACTATTTTAATCTCTATCGCAAAGGTACCTAAGTTAAGGTCAAATTCCAAACATCACACATAACCATCATCATCATTATCAACATCAGTCATCATCATCAAATCACATCACCATATGGGGAACCCTAGGCATGCGTCTACGTTTGAGATATGTTATGTTTTGGTATTGAAACAATAGGGATAGAGTACATAACGAAGGTCGCCGGAGAGACATATGATGGTCGGGCTCCCGCAAAAGAAGGTCGGCAACAACAGCATCGGCTAGAGGCTCGTAGCGTCTCATCCCACGTGGAATCACACGATGGGGTAGTGGAGCGCATGTATGCGGGTCGAAGGGCGCCGGATGACCCTCTCCAGCGTTGGGATCCAAGAAGTCAGCCACCGCGGCCTCAGCAGCAGCATCTGTAGCCACCTGAGCCACAGCAGTTGCTCGTGCCTCCTCAGCAAAACGGCGGGAAGCGCACTCCGCCTCAAGCACCAGGGCGTCCATAGCAGCAGAGGGCAGCACAGAAGTGACCCCACCGGCAGGAAGACTGAAATTCGTGCCTCCGAGAGTCCCCATGAAAGAACTTCCCGTAGCAGATGGGCCTTGTCACGCCCCCAAGTCATCGTCTCCCTAACCCGAGCCGGCCACGAAAAGGAGGGTCAACATTGTGGAGCTAAACAAGAGGCGAAGGAACGAAGTGCTAGAGAGAAACAAGAGAGAACTTGAGAGTGCGAGAGGGTTAGAGAGAGAGTGAGAAGGTGAAGAATGAGCCAGCCAGCGCGCCTTAAAGGGCCGGGTGCGCGTCTCAAGATGGCGGTCGCCACTTCTAGAGTGAGCGACTGCTAGGTTTTTCAAACGGCGCACGACGACCGCCATGTTGTATGGGTTTTTACCCGGTGGCCGCCATGTCAGAGGGGTTTCGTCCTGGCAACCGCAAGGTTGCCAGAGGTCACATCGTGTCAGTTTCTTATTATGACGTTTTGGAGTTTTTAAGGGGGCGTTTGGGTGTTTTTGGTTTTATTATTTTGTGTAAGTGTTTTATTTTCCTCTTATATGCACTATATTAGCAAAAATAATTTTCAAAAAAATACATGAATAATTTTCTTTACT